>JAQQAE010004489.1:0-18701 GCA_029823295.1 Pseudamia nigra | reverse complement strand
ACAAACCTCTCTTATCTTTTTAAATGGGTGAACTTGCACATTTTTACATTTCCCAATAATTATTGTCCCCACTGTACCTCTGCTGCAGAGGATACATTTGTTTGAAATACCAGCCTCAAAAATCCCAGGTTGACAACAGTTCAGAGAGTGGTTGATGGTTTTGGGGACTGCACTTAGGGACACATTCAAAGTTCATGAGATGGATTCACATGGATGCCTTTTTCTTAACCGAGGGTTTCTTGCCATAATATAGATTTGTATAGTCCTGGTAGTAGCACTAATAAAGCTATTGACCGTGTACCCACTGTTCCTCTGTGCAAGACAACTGATGGTCTAAAGCACATTTAGAAGGCAAGAGATGGTACAAATTTAGGCCTTGTCCACACAGAGATGAAAACAACCTATTTCTTTTTATTTTAATAACATTTTCAGTAAACACTCCATCATTTCAAGAAATGCATGTCCACATGAAACCATCAAAAACAATGTAGAAATGTACAGAAATGCACCAAAAACAAAACACGTGGTGCAGGTGCATAAAACTCTTGAGTTCTGTTCACTTTGGGACGCCGCTTCAAAAATGAGAATTTGGGCTCCCAAATACTGCTCCGTATGAAAAACCCTCATATGATAAAAATTTTAAGGATATTCCTAAACCTGTATCCATGTGGGCGGCCTTTAACTGCTGACAAGACACACCTCTTAACTGAAAACTGGTTCGGGGGGGGCACCTTGTGTATGAGCAATTGCAAAGCTGTCATCAAAGCTAAATTTGACCACTTTGAGTTTGGATGCCGTTAGTATTAATAGAGAATTCTGAAAATGATTTAAAAAATACAGAAGAATCCCTGATTTGACGTGTTGTGTATATAAAAGTAAGAGAGATGGCCTATAAATATTGTTTCACTTTGCAATACACACTGAACACATCAAGCACATGTACAATTGTGTGAACATCTCTAACTCCATATAGTACATAACACATGTGATTCATATTCATGCCCTCTAATGGAATTATGCAATATTTTGCTTCTTTGCCTGTGGTCGAATCACTGCATTATCTGTCTACAGTACTCGCCTCCCTTTTGCTTAAAGTGCATGAAATTAGGCCATGATATGATAGAGCAGTGCTTCAGAGTGGTATCGATCGTCCTAATGGTGTGTGTTTGCTGAGCTCTGATGAGACCAGAGGGGGAGACATGGAAGAAAACACTGGTGATGGCAGTGGCTAAGGGAGAGGTTTGGATAACAGAGCAGGAGAAGAGAAAGAACACACACATCTGCATCTACAGTATTAATGAAGAAACCAGCTGAGTAGGTGTCGTACATGAAAGCCTGATTTAAAGCTGTTCATCTCTATGACAATTATGATCATCACTGCTGTACAACACAAGCGTGGAATGTAGCTGCATTAACGTTATTACCATGGAGCTAACACTATGACATAGATCCACATGTAATATTTAGAAAAAAGTTTAGAATAATACTCTTGATTACTTGCAAACATTAACCCATGAATGAGATTATCCCCCCGTCAAGAGAAGTGATCTGTATCATCAATGTGACAGCTCTGTTTAACTAGTCACTGCCAACGGACATTCAAAAACATGCAGGATTGACAATCTAAAAAAAGTCGTATCTTATCTTTTTTGACAAGCTCATCAGATGGCCTCTGACAAAAGTGCTGCATGCCATTCACGAGTACTTGAGCACTCAGAAATGTGTGAAGGATCTGTGTTAACACGATGCCTGATGGGTAAAGGCCATTGTATGATTTGTCCAAAAATGTTAACCATGGAGTAGATTGATTTTAAATTGTGAAAACAAAATAGTAGTTGCATTTGCATTGGCAATGAACATAGCAAGTTAAAGAGAAATAGATTTACAGCACAACAGCTCATGGGTTCCGGCACAAAACACCATTTAACTAGAATGGGACTCAGTAGAGCACAGACATCCTTCAAGGACTATACGGCAGTCTTCCAACAGATCTGGATCAGCACCAAAATCTCATATTCAACTGAATATACATTAAAATATCATAGATGTACCAAACCATTCTTTCACTTCCCATTGACTCAGCTTTGGTGGAAGATTCAAATCTCACACTGCACAACAGATGAACACCCACCCAAAATAATATCCCTCAAGTCCTCATTAATACAGATGTTTAAATTTACTTGACATACCCCCACTATGACTTTGGTTTTTACTTTTTTCTTCTGCTTTAGCTTTTGCGACATGAGAACAATAAGATATGGTACTGTATAATTTGAAACCTATGCCACAGAAACATGTACCGTATTTTCCAGATTTAAAGTCGCATTTTTTTGCATTGTCTGGTGAGGGGAGCGACAAAAACATCGGAGCGACTTGTATTTTGAATAACTTCGACTATAGGGTGTTCGTCACGCTGACAGCCGCTAGAGGAGACGAGCCGCGAGCTCTCCGTCAAGCGCGCGGCCACGGCTGCACGCGTTCCCCAAACAGATGCGACTTGTTCTGCGACTAATACATGTTTTTTTCTTCTTCATTATGCATTTTTTGGCTCATGCGACTAACATACCGGAGCGACTTTTCACCCAGAAAATACAGTAAATGAAAAGTTTAATCGCTGTTGCTAAGCTGGTTCCTAAGCATGTACTGTACATGTTCCTTTGTCTACTTTTAATATTATAAGTTTTCTTGTGTGAATTAAATTCATGAAAGAGTTCAAAGAGATTTATTTTATTGGTTAAATAAAGGAAACATAAATAAATACAAAATTCTGATCTAGTCATGTTTTGAGAGTACTTGGTATTGACTAATAATAAGGTCATCAATATAGTTTTTGAAGTCAGTGTTTCATTTATAAAATTTCGCCAGCATGGCCTGTCATCTCAGACAAATGTATGCGCTCTGCCTTTGAATTACCTGTGGAGGAAATTAAAAGTTTTTTCCACCTGAAAACATTCATTTCTGTCAAAGATACACAATAAATTCTGTGTTGTCATTGCAGTTACTAATTTACAAAAAGAGGGAACCTGAGTCCAGCTGAGAGATGGGAGGCAGACATCAGGTTAACTTTTCTCTGCAGCATTACACCAACTTCTCTGCAAACAGGATCTAAGAAAGCGGCAGAGAACCACAAAGCAGAGCTCAGCAGGGGGCAGTAAAGTTATGAGGACAATCCATGCACTATATTGCCTTTTATAAATTGACATATACAGTACAAAGTAAAAGCATGTGTATGCACAATTCATAAAACTAATGGAAAGAATACTTGTGCACATTTCTACTTTTCTTCATACTTGTGTTTGTGCAAAGTTCATGGCTACACAAGTTTCATATTCAGCCAAAAGTTAGTTTTCAGGATATGAGCAGTAACAGCTCAACACACACCAATTGTGCATAATCTGTCATAAGTGATGCGGTAGAATAAAAAACAAACTTGATTATCATATAAAAATGGATGTGGCCTCATGTCTCTTTATGTAAGGATGCCTTTTTGGGTAGTCTGTAAATTTTCACCTTTTTTCTGACCTCCACAGCGCAGTTTAAATCATCTGCATTTTTTAACTGGATTCTCACATAATAGTCTAAGTGTGACTCTTTCGCTGTTTATCTAAGGATCTCTGTAATCTGGTGTTTCTCCTTGGCCCCTCCCTCGTTTTCCCCTCCCACCTACTGTTCGCAGCAGCTCTCCCCTCTTTTCTCCCTCAGGCTCCTTACATAACCAGCACCCAGCTGATTTTTTTTTTAGTAAAATAATCAATGAGCTTCATTGTATGCATGCGTGTCTGTGTCGGGGGAGAAAATCCGGCTGAATGGTCGTGCAGGCTGCGGCGAGCGAGTGTGAAATATTTGCTTCAGTGCATTAATGTGAGTGTTGGTGGCTGTTTGTGTGTGTTTGCGTGGCGATAGTGGCCCTCTCTTCTCACACAGGGCCTGTATTCATGACTGATGACGCCGCGGACTGTAACAGTGAGGACTATGTGTGGCCGACCCAGATCTTTGTGACTCCTCTCCATAGTGGAACTGTGGCTTTTTGTAGTTTGAAAAAGCAGATAAATGTTTGTTCCAGCTCCATCCGCACTTCCTGGATGCTGGATGTGATCACTGATACGGATGGGCGGAATGTCTGGCTGTGTGTATATTTATTGGTAGGAAAAAGAAATGGGTCAAGAATATCAGTACATTTTTCACATATCACTGTGTGTGTGTGTGTGTGTGTGTGTGTGTGAGTGCGCTCTGCAGAGTCCTTGGAGCTGTGCCTTGACGTGAATCAATATTAAGACTCCTCAAGGAAACAGAAGGAGAATCACGCTGTTATTTCTGTGACCTTTGGGACACCGTCTGACTGTTTGCACATTACACTAACTCAATTTGAAAGAGCTTTTTTTTTTCAGTCCACACTAAACCTACTGTATCAGACTTAATTTGAACACACAACCCACATGCTCTGACTTTAACCAAATCTGTCCCCTTTTTAAAAATCACTGTCTTCAGTTGTTGATCTTTATGTATATTTGCATTGATGTTGAAGTCATTGATTAGTTATTTGGTCAAAAACTGTTGCATAGAGGCTGTGCTTTGCCTTATTACCTCGGCCAGGGATGTAATGTTTTTGTTGGTGTTGGTTTATGTTTTTATGTATCTGTTTGTTCTTTGAAAAGTTACAAAATGGATGAAATTTTCAGTATAGGTCAGAAATGGCACAAGGACCAATAGATCAGATTGTGGTACTACGGTAATCTGGATTATGCACTGGATCCAGAAAAAATAGCCACAAACATTAGGATAACACCATAATCGACTCAAAGCACAAAGTTTGATGTGGACAATATTCCTGATCTAATGATCCAGAATGCTTGTATTTACATGGGTTGAGGAAAAACATGTACTGTAAGGCAGTAAATAAAGTGATAGACATGAAACTGACACCAAATTGTAGTGATTCAGTACTGTGTCCACGGATTTGATGTGTATTCAACAGTTACGGAACTCAAAGAAAATCACCATTATAGAAATAATATTTTTCGTGAATAACTATTGAACTAATAATGATATGTATGTGATTCCAAATGCTACTGTTGGGTAATGCTTGGTGGAGGTCTGTGCTCTTTGAGTGCTTTCTTATTCCAACAGTAGCATTATTCGATTAGATGTGTGGGCCATGCCCATATTATTCAGGTTGCAACAACATTCTTTGGACACATTCAGTGCAATCTGCCTATTTCATTTGGGGATTTGATGTACACAAAGCCTCTAGCCTGCTTATTGCCAACACAAACTAATGCTGGAACAGATTCAAAAGAAGATCTCACATTCATGGTCAATCACAAAGGCACACCTATTTTTAAGCACTATGAAAGACTTGGATAGTGACAGTTTTTTGGATATATGTAAATATTGGAACGCTGATCTTTTCATGAAGGGCACTGAAGGAATGAAAGGGAGTAGTCCTCCACCGAAATTATGGAAAAACTAAAACAAAGCACAGTTTGACAAACTGCACTTCCAGGCTTGAGTTTGGACACAACTTATCCTTCAGTGTTTTTTCTTTTTAATGATTTTCCACATTGTCCATTAATATTGAAGACATGTATGACAAAAGCACGTGGAATTATCCTGTTTTAAAAAAAAAAAGTGTTGCACAACCCGGATCACTCCGTTAAGAATTGAGTTCCATCATTACTGGAAGAAATGAAGGTCGGTCAAGCTGAAAAATCTCTAGAACTTTGAATGTGCAGTTGATTAAACCATCAAACATTGTGATGAAACTGTCTCTGATGAGAAGCGGCCCAGGAAAGGAAAAGGTTCAGACCTTTTTTATTACATAATTCCATATATTATGTCATAATTGTCTGTGAGTTAAAAATACAGTAATACAAACAAAGAAAAAGATTGAAAGAGAAGGTGTGTCCAAACCTTTAACTGGTAAGTATGCTGAGCTTACTGTTCACTGTTACAGTTGTAAATGTGTAACAGTGATTGAGAGTTATAGTATCGTTGTTTACTGAAGGTACATTACAGAGGTGCACAAGGGTAGAATGGCTGTTACGAGCATTTCCGTGAATCTGCTGTGATGCATAGTGTTGTTTTTGTACATGCGACCAAGGACAAATTGGGAATCGTCCACATTATCTGGTAGTTTAAGTGTTGGGATCCAAAGCCGCAATGCTAAATAACTGTTTGTCACTAATTTCTGTTGTCTGGCGTGGACGTCTACACAGTTGCCATCACTCTTCTCTTCCTCAGTACATGCTCTAGTGTGTGGGTGTGAGGAGGGTGAAATACAGTATGTCTGCCAAGACCAAGCAAGGCCTTGGAGAGAGAAACGGTTAATGAATTAATCATGGGGCCTGCTCTCAAAGCAATATAGGGGATAGTGGTGAACCTGGAGAGAGCATTGATTGCACACTGCTGCAAAGGGGCAAAAACACACACTGCAATCCCAGTGACACACACATCCAGTAGGGCATCATGCATATATAGTGTTCTCCGTTGCTCTCCACTTCTGTTTAGACTGACCTCTGCTTTTCGGTTTAATTTTCTACAATTTTAATTTATTTGCCATTTGCTTCCTGTGTGTTTCCATTATCCTGTCGTGTGTTCGTTGCCTCCCCTTCAGTCTCTTCCTGTTAATTTTCTAAACACGCTGCCGTGGTCGGAGAGTAAATCTATGCATCCTCATCTGTCTGTCATTGTCATTCACATAGATGCTATTCAGTCTGTTCCAGGGAGAATGAAGGTGACTCAGACCACTTTGATATTAAGACTAGAGAGAGGAGATACAGCAGACATGGGTAGTTACCTCTGTTAATAAAAACATGGTTGGATGTGTAAGTTTAAAGGCTGATTTTTAGTACTGGTTGAAAGTTCACAAAACCCGACGGTTCCTTTTGGTTTTGATTGACATTCGATCTTGTGATGTGTGATTTATTTCGTCACAACTCATTCGTGTTTGACTTTAAAGAAAATGCAAATCCAGGTGTAAAATAACACCAGATTAATGCACTTTGGCTTTGTTTCAATGATATTTTGACTGAAATGAGCAAAATGATGGAAAAAAATCAAGAAAGCTATAAAAAATGAACAAAAAAAGAACAATTGCCAAATAATTAAGAAAATGAACAAAAGGAAATGGATCATAAATAAAAATACACTAAATGAGAATAAAAACAAACAAGAAAATGAAATGTAACACCAAACTGAAAATGAAGAAAGTTACAAAAATGAACAAAATTAGAGGAGGACTGGAGAAAATGAATAAAATAATCAAGAAATTGCACGAAACTAAATGAAAACTGAATTAAATACCGTATTTTCTGGGTTATGTGTTGCTCCGGAATGTTAGTCGCATCAGCCAAAAAATGCATAATGAAGAAGGAAAAAAACGTGTATTAGTCGCTCTGGAGGACAGGTCACATTTTTTCGGGGAATGCGCTGCAAGCGCTCGGCCAGGTGGCCGTGCTTGACACTGGAAGCGAAAGCTCGCAGCTCGCCTCCCCGTCTCACCTGATATGTGACAGCACCGACTTGTTCGGTGTTAAGCTGATGGCAGGTATGGTTGTTACCGGTAATGTCTACATTTTAAATTGTCAGTAATACAAATGCGGCAGATGCAGGTACACAAGCCTAGAGTGACGTCTAGCGGCTGTCAGTGTGACAAACACCCAATACTCGAAGTACGTTTATCGCTCCCCTAGCCATACTATGCAAGAAACCGCGACGTGTAATCTGGAAAATATGGTAATTAAGAGACTGAAGAAATTGAAGCAAAAAGAAGAAATCAATAAATCTTTATTTGTATAGCGCCAATCATAATCAAATCAAAAAGAAGAAACATGAATAAAGTAATCAAGAAAATGTTAAAAAAAGCACAAAAATTAGAAAATGATCCAAAATAATAAAGAAAATACATGCAAATGAACAAAATAAGGAGCAAAATGAACGAAATAATGAAGATTGAAGAAAAGAAGAAAAAACATTAACATAACCTAGAAAAAGTAAAAAAAAAAATGAACAAGTCAGGAAACTAAACCAAAATAATTAAGAAATTCTTAAAAGCAAAAGTCTGTTTTTACGATCCCTCGTCTGTGTTTGCAGACAGAGGAAAGGAGTCTTTACTTACTGGGGAATTTCCTTTCCAAAAGCAGCATACTTGATTGACACAGAATAATAACACATGCAAGTGCAAGTCAGTAATTTCACATTTCACACACAAAAAAGGGGAATCAGAACAAAAGTTGTATGATATATTTCACATGAACCAGATTTTATACAAATTGCACTGGATGCACTGTTGCCTTTGGCTTGCTCTCGCTGGTTCTGTTGGTCGGTTTACTCTCTGTATAGTCAGGAGGTTTCAGCCTCAAATTGTGAAGTGCCTAGAGATAATCAGTGATTATGGTTGGCGCTATAAAAATAAAGATTGAATTGAAAGATTGAATTGAATGTTTGGCTTTTGTTTTAATCTCTGCCTTGTGAGTTATTTATCGAGGCAGTTCCTGACATGGACTGATGGCGTTTTATCGCCCAGCTCTAATTGGGATGTTAATTTTTTTTGCGGAGGCCTCCTAATACCTGTGTGAACTACGGCTGCATCCCGATTGGTTGTGTGCTCTGGTGTTAAATCCTGTGAGATGAAAGGATGTGCTGAGTGGCGTTGAGTGTCGACCTCGGCTTGTGACTGAGACGCTGGGTGACTTTTAATCTGCTCCAATTCCTGCAGCCTGTGACTCTCAGCTGACTCACATGTACAGCTGGGTGATCTACCAAATACTCAACTTAATCTCCATATATACAGCATATTGTATGTTTTCAAATTGTCTCCTCTGGACATGTCCTTGCTGTTTCCTGATCATTATATTTTTAGACTTCAGTCATTAAAAATGGAGCCGCTTTCATCATTATACTTATTATTAATACTGATGATTTATTGTGATAAATATTTTTCATCTGCCAGCATTATAAGGCAAAATCAGCTTTAGGGCAAGTCATGCAAAGAAGAAGCCATGTGTGAACATGATCCAGAAACACTGCCATCTTCTCTGGGCCAAAGCTTGTTTAAAATGGTCTGACTATAGGACAGTTTTCCAATTTGCCTCAGACCATTTTAAATGAGCTTTGGTCCAGAGAAGACGGCTATGTTTCTGGACCGTGTTCACATATGTCTGCTTTTTTACATGATGCACCTTTTAACTTGTATGTTTGGATTGCACAGCAAATCATGCCTGTTTTTAATGCAGTGCCGCTTGAGGGCCTGAAGATCACCAACATCCAGTTTTGACCTTCAACCTTCCTAATTCTCTGAACCTTTTGATGATATTATACACTGTAGATCAGGGGTTTCAAACTCGTGCCATGGCGGGCCGAGACCCCACAGGTTTTCGTTTTCTTTCCAGTCAGTCTTCAAGCTGCAGATTAGACTGATTAGTTTCCGACCCCTGCTGTAGATGGTGGGATCTTCAAAGTCTGAACAATTTTACATTGAGGAACATTTCAGATTCAGAACCTTTTATTAATCCGTTAAAGGGCAGTTGGTTTGCAGCCCCCCAGTCTCATGATGTGACGTAAGCAGTATCGACTGATCTGAAAAGCGCCTAGAGATAATCGGCGATTATGATTGGCGCTATACAAATAAAGATTGATTGTTTGATTGAAAATATTTTTGGTGCCATCTACCATCTTTTCATGCATCAAATGCAAACTGACAAATGCATGAATGTCACTTTAACATGTTGTAATCATCAAAACCTGCGTCTGTCATTTCACATCCGTCTATCATTTCACACTGAAGTGAAAATAGCCGCTAGCAGCTGATGATAATGAATGTGTAAAGTCATTTATCAAACTAACAGCCAAGGACTGTTGGACAGAAAAAGAAGCCATTTCAAGATGGTTCTTTCAGAGGTCAGCTGATTAATTGGATAATCATTTAGTACTGAAGAGGTGTTTTTACAAACCATCAGTATCAGCAGAACTTGCTCTGACAGTGGCTGGTTGTTGTAGAGTCTAATGGGGACATATGAAGCCTGTTAGAGCAGTGGATACTGGTTGAACTATAGCAATTACTAATTGAGCCACTACTGTTTTTAGAGGGAGGCTTTATGCTGCT
Organism: Pseudamia nigra; assembly: GCA_029823295.1. Lineage (NCBI taxonomy): Eukaryota > Metazoa > Chordata > Actinopteri > Kurtiformes > Apogonidae > Pseudamia > Pseudamia nigra. The sequence continues at coordinate 8,599 of JAQQAE010004489.1, read as the reverse complement.
TTGGTAATGGTGTAAAAAATTTAAATGGTTTATAATTAACACTTATGACTATTTACACCCTTCCGTTTTTTATCTTAGCAGTTTTACAACAAACTGCTTCTTATTTGACTTGTGTTATTATTGCATAAATTGACAGTTTTTGAAGTCAGGTCCCATGGGACAGAACCCCAAGGGATGGGACTTTGATTTAGATTTGAAACCATTGTGTACGGAGCGGTGCTGTGCAGTGAGTACCTTAAAGTCATTTGGCTGTGGGAAGCAGAGTCTTGCAGTATGACTGCGTTGGGCATAGGTTGATGAAGTCTTACCGTGTCAGTAAGCTAGCGTTTAGCACTAGCTCACCCAAAAGATTGTCAGAACACAGCATGCAGCTCTGCTTTTATTTCTTTAACTCCTGTCATGTCTTGTTTTTGGCTCTAAAATGTCCCCTGAAATGTAAATGAAGTGACAACATTGGCCTCAGAACAGCAGTTAAGAAACCAATGGGTGGCATCCTAGTCAGTCAGTCGCTGTCTATATACAGTTGTACTTGATACATTCTTAAAACTGAGACTTATTCTTTGTCTATGTTGCTGCTGTTAAGTTGTATCTTCATATCTATTTGGAAGACAGTCACCTATAAATCAAACCGCATGCTTCTACTCCACATGTCAGTTCTGCGCTGCGTTACATAACACCTGCTCTAACCCTCCCCTGTCCAATAGACACTTTGGTTCGGACCGAACAGTAGCACACTGAATGTGTGGACCGGTCCATTATGATGGGGGTGTTCTGTTCTCTGGCACAGTGTCTGTGTAGTAAAGTGGATGAATGGGATTAGGGCTGAGCGCAGGCCGGGGGGCTGGCTGTGTGACGTCCCGCCAGGATGGACCAGATTACGCTCACAGCCTGATTTGAATGGCAAATCCTCACACCGCCAGCAGCGTGGACACACACTGAACAGATGTGCAGCACACAGTGACGACGACTGTAAACAACAACCTAGAAAGGCATTGAGGTGTTGAGGAATGGAATTTACTTTCAAAATAAGCAAAATCTGACTTCACGCCATCAGAAATAGTACTGTATAATTCAGTTTAATTTATCCATACATGACTAGGATTAATTAAAACTCCAAAATACTCAAATAAAAGACAAAATTGAACTGCTTTATGATAAATTTAAGGGAGAAGGATTATGTTGTTGCCCATCCTGACTTCTAAACGGAACTGCTGTGCTCCACTCTCTCACGGTTGCTGCAGTCAGGTTGTTGTAGTCTTTCTTTTTAGTGCACAGCCGTTTAAAATCCCAACAATCCCCGTGTAAGCTCCTTGCCTTTTTTGTGTCAGCATTAATGTCCTCCTCTCCCTCCTCCTCCCACTTTGATACAAAACATTAGGGGTTTTTAGGGTGCGTGGATAACAACCGGGTCTGATAACGGCTCATAAGTAACATCTTCTGAAGAGGAAAGGAGCTCCTCACATTCAGTGTTCTTCGACCTGCTCTAGACTAAGGGAATTTTGATTTTGATTGAAGTATCATGTCGCCGATTTATGAACACGTATGAGTGCTAAAAGGCTGAACTTTGAAGGTCCAGGTTCAGGGTGAAGGAAACCGACAGACAAATGTCTCTGTTGTTTGGTTGTATTTAGGTTTTTTTAAACACTAAGGTACTGTTTGAAATGTGCAGATTGAAAGTTGACCGCTTCACTTTTTAATTATTTTTCGGATGCTCTTCTAAGCTTTTGTATATTTTTGTCAATTTCTGTTTTAATATGAAATTTCTCATGCATAATCTGACTTTTTATTTTTATTTTTTTTTACCTCTTCCTGAATCACACAGCCCCTAATTGTGATGTCAAATCTTGCTGAAAGTCTGATTTGTTTGCTATTGTGTTGTCAAATTTTGTTTCTCATCTAACCCTATATTTTTTCTTTATTCTCTCCCATGTCACTGCTGCTGTTCCTGCCATTTTTAATCAACAAAGGTAAATACATTTTATTGATTTATGAACTGGCCATAACCGAGAATGGACACCTAATTTCATTCCAGAGGGACACCATAAAAACAGAAAAGATAACATGAAGTAAACAAATGGTGATTAAAAACCGTATGGTGTAAAAATATAAAACTAGTACACAGCAGTCTACCACCCTGTAGTCCAGACCAAGACACGAACATGTTACATTAAACGCATGTAGTCAACCAATCATGTGACATCATCAAACCACACCCTCTGCTGGTTACAAAGTGAATCCATAAATAAATAAATAAATAAACCCGATCAACTGTTATTCAGTGTTTCATGTCCTCTTTAACAAACTTGTCAGTATTTACCGTAAAATAAACCTGGGGGATGAAGTGCTTGTTGTCGCCACATCGATGTACACTGAACGAAAGCGTAAGGAGAGAGAGTTCAAAATCCGGGTCATATTTAACAAAGAGTACATTAAACCTAAACTCAAAGCAAAAACCCAAATGCTGTCCAATCAGTGACATAAGCCAATAAAAGAGAGAATCCTCACAGCAGACAGGTGTGACATCAAGAGGCAGTTGTCATGGTGACCATTTACATGGGCACTTCCTGGACAGTGAACAATAAAAGGACACTATGAAATGAAATATTTTACCAGAGTGACAAGATGCCCCAGATGACAGTGGCAAGCGAGCTATTTGCATGCTGGAGGTCGGTATGTCCATCAGGACCGTAGCCAGAGAGATGAACACAGACAATTCAGCCATTTCTGGTCTAAAGCACCGTTTCTACCAGACATGTCACCCACTGAACATCTGTGAGATAATCTGGGTAGACGTTAAGAGTACCAATTCCACAAACTTGTCTGTCAGATCCGTCAAGCCCTTCAGGAAGAGTGGAATAACATCCTGCAAGAAGGACTCAATCATCTGATGAACTCTTTGTGGAGAAGGTGTGCTGCTTTGCGTGATGTCACTGGTGGACATGCATGTTATGGACAGTTATGAATCATCGTTTTCAACCCTTCTCCATAAAAAGCTTCTCAGTTTCATTTTGAATTGCATTATTGTTTCCAACTTCCTTACATTCAGTTGTTGAAAGGTTTATTTTGATTATGTAGGAAAAAAAATCTAACTCGTACTACAAGAATTATGTGGAGGAAATAATAAATTTGTAAGTGCTGCGCTGATACTTTTGTTCCGTGTACACGATAACAGACGGTCCTCCCCCTGACTCCCTGCAGTGCCGTGTGTGGGCTGATGAGAATAGTGTTTCTAATTCCTTGTCTCATTTTTATCTGTCCTTGAAGAAAACCTTATCATACCGTTCTCATGACACACTGTACTCGTCGCCTTCACTCCCTGCTTTTTGGCCTGTTTGTTTCTGTGTTTTCTGTTTCTCTTGTCACTTTCGGTCTCTCCTCGCTCTCCCCGGTATCACCCCTGTCTTCTCTCTCTTTACTGGGTCAGTAGTCGGAGCTGCTGTTCGTCTCTTGCAGCTATTTCTCTTAACAGGCTTTGTTCCTAATGAGAAACTCTAAAATTAACAGGCTGCAGGCCATGCACGTAGTCTGTGTGAGCATGCATACCACTCCCTGTCAGTGTGTGTGTGTGTGTGAGTGAGAGAGTGTTTGTGTGTGGATTGCGTTTCAGTTCATTAGCAGTGGACAGAGCTCATCAGCTACTTTTCATCAGATGGAGCGCCTCTATGGACATAACGGGGAATCAATCAGAAGCATGGCTCTTCATCAGTTAGTGAATGGATGAGTTTGCAGCTAAAATAGTTTAGCAGGGTGATAAATCAGTGGCATTAAATCAAAATAAATCAAATGAAAAAGAAATTAAAAATCAGCAAACCAGGGAGAGATTGTTTTTTATTGTCTGAAGTAGAGGCCAAAAGTTTCGGTAATGATGCAAAGTTTTTGGAAATTTTGCTGCTTCAGACTTTAAAACAATGACTTGATATTTATTGTGATGATTATTTCCCATTTTATCTCAGTCGAGGTTCCCATGCATCGTGGAAAACCTGGAAAATTATTGACCAATTTTCCAGGTACAGAAAACGTATAGAAAGTGAGGGAAAAAAGTCAAATGTCTTGGAAAATTATTGTTGGGTTATTTTGATTTTTGTTTTTTGTTTTTTTAACCTTACTTGATGATTTTGATAGTTTTCTCATTTTGTTCCTTATTTTGTTGATTTCCTTGTTATTTTGTTAATTTTTTATGGCTACGGTGACGATGGCCAAAAATGTTATCATGATAAAGATTCTGAGTGGAACAAATGAACACTCACAGGTACATAATGCAACTACTGGGTTGGACTCTTTTGCCTTCAGAACATCAATTCTTTGTGGCATAGATTCCACAAGATGCTACAAACATCTTTCTGAGATTTTGGTCCACATGGACATGATGACATCACTGCTGCATATTAGTCGGCTGCACATCCATGATGCCAGTCACCCATTCTGCCACATTCCACAGGTGTTGGGATCTGGTGTTCATGCTGAAATCATTTTGGGATTGAAGCTGCAAATGTCCACCTTTTTGGTTTGTAGCTTTTGTAGGATTGTAAGTAAAGATACAGAAAATGTCTACAGTATAAAGTTTATTCATTTTTGTGTACTCATATGGTAATTATTTCCTTGATAACAAAATCAGACAAGACCACAAACCCGAGGTGCATAACGCATTTGCACAGTACTATATATGTGTCAGGATAAAGATTGTTATATGCCAATAAACGCAGATGTTGGTTTCTCAGTCCCATGTCCTGCATACCTGGCAGGTCAATGCAATAGCTTAAAAATGGCTGAACCTGTATACAAGGTATGACCATTAAATGCTGAGACTGTAGCTGTCAATCAATCAAACTTTATTTATATAGCACCAGTCATAATCGGCGATTATCTCTAGGCGCTTTACAATTCAAGGCCGAAATTTTATGACTATACAGAGAGTAGACCCAACAGAACCACCGAGAGCAAGCCAAGGGCGACAGGGTGGAGGAAAAACTTCTTTTAACAGAAGAGAAAAACCTCCAGCAGAACCAGCAGCTGTGTCTCAATCCATGAGCTCCAGTCTTCGTGGGCTGCGAAGGCTACACCTAACGGTTGTTAAATGAGACTGTCTAGCCCACGGAGGCTGGTCACTTTGCGTAAATTAGCACAGCTGTTCTCACCCTTGCGTAATGATGTAGGCACCTGTTGCCGACCAGCTGCTGCGTAGAGATGGAGGATTTTTTTTTGCTTACATTCGTGGTTATATTGCTTTTTAATTTAATTCATCAATTGGAAATGCTCTTATTTAATTGTGTATTCCTCATAGCTCCCTGATTCAGCAGTACTCCCGGACATGCGTGCAATGCATTATGGGATACAGTGGGCCGCGAAGGATCCATCGGTTGTAGCCTTCGTTACCCGGCCAGCGAAAGCTGCATTTGTCGGCCGCATTTGAAGGAGCCATCAAAATGGGTCAGCCTTCTCGCTCGGCTACGTTGACAATGGCTGAAATATATAGCCCACGTTGGCTGCAGCCCTTGAATTGAGACACAGCTTGTGTTTAAGAGTAAAACCACATGGTTCATAGTCACACAGTGTTATATATTCAAGGTCGGGTATTTGCACACAACTACTGCAAGTTTCTAATAAGTGGTGTCTTTAGCTCACTACTAGATATTGATTGAATTGCACGTTTTTACTAAGGCGTCAGAAGATGAATAGTTTAAAGGTTGAAATTTTTGTTAAAAGTGCAGTTGAATGTTTTTGCCCATTGACTGAGGTGTATAGAGAACACGGTATGTCATGTACTCATGTGTAGCCATGGATGTCCATGGACATCAAAAACTTTCAACAAACTGTTTGAAATGATCAGTGACTGAGTATGAGAGTGATAGCAGAAATAGTCTACATTGATGAAGTGATGGTTTTCAAATTTTGCATAAAAATTTGAACATGACCAAAGTGTGTGCCAAGGCTGTCCATATGACTGCTGATCAGAAGGAAAATGCCAGCAAATTTGTGGAGACATTTTGGAACAAACTGAATGAAACCCAGTGTTTTTAAGGAGTGGTTACATGCGATTAGACAGTCGTTCTTTCTTTTTCCTTGGTGACGATGGTGTTTTCCAATGCACTAACTGCGCTTTGGTCTCACGGTCGTATTGAAAGATGCAAAAGCAAGACCGAATTCACGGCCATGCTGAATGTTTTCTTTCACATTACAGCATTTGTCTTGTTTTTTGATAGCTGTACCTCGCACTTGAAATGATGATTACAGTATTTTCCAGGTGAAAAGTTGCTCCAGAATGTTAGTTGCACAAGCCAAAAAATGCATAGCGAAGAAGAAAAAAACGTGTATTAGCCGCTCTGCAGAACAGGTCTCATTTGTTCGGGGCAATGCGCGTCAAGCGCGCAGCCGCAGCCGGAGAGCTCACGGCTCACCTCCTCTAGCGGCTGTCAGTGTGACAAACACCCCATAGTTGAATTTATTCAAAATACAAGTCACTCCGATGCATTTGTTGCTTCCCTCGCCAGACCATGCAAAAAAACGCAACTTTTAATCCGGAAAATATGGTATTGATTACGTAAAGATCTTCTTCCTGTCAACTTGTGAGATCATTGGAGCCGTTCCTTTTTTGACAGGGGGCGCTGCTGCTTGTAACAAGAAAAGTGTTTTAACCATTTCACTTAACATTTACCATAAATGTTGACCGCTGTAGACTCTCCATCCTGTCGACCTTTGGGATTGGTTGCATTAATGCTTGTATCAAGACTTGGGGAAAATGATGCAAAATTCTGCATTTCGATGGCTTTTTCTGTAGATACCTCGCAGTCACAGCCAGTCAAACAGCTCAAGCAATGATGTCTGAGAGCTAAATTTGTCCACCTCCTCTGACCAGACAAAATAAAGACTGATGACAGAAGGCAATGCAGCCACTGCTCTGCCGACAGATCAATTGCATCTATTAACTCCTACACGTGAGAAAAGAAGGTGTTTAAGCACTGGCTTCCACGCTTGCTCTCGCTCGCTGACATTCTCGCCCTTGGATGCTGTTCATGCCATCACATGCTTGTGTGTACCCACATTTGCATGTGATTTACATTATGCCAGCTGTTTGATATTGTGTGTTTGTGCATGTATAATTCTGTGGTTAAGCGTGTCAGTGTGTGAGACCTGGTATCCCGGTGACCTCCTCCATCTGTCAGAGGGTCTTTGTATTCTTTAATCACCCGCGATGCCCTGCGGTCCACCAGGCTGCCCCCCCTCCTTTTTCTGATTGATCCTCCCCTCATCCTTTAACACCCACTTCATATTTAATGCACATTTATCTATTCTTTTTGGGTATCAGTACATTTGAATTTGTCAAGGGCAGGACATTTGTTTAATAGCAATACAATGTTATGCAGGCTACAATTATATTATATTGCTTTTTATGCACCTTGTTTCTACTTTGCACAGAAATTTAAGGTTGCAATTCAAGAGGCATTTTATTAGGTCGTCAGTTTCTTTGTAAATTTTTTAAAATTGATTTTGGTCCATTTCATTGAACATTTTGCTTATTGTACTGTTCATATTTTCCTTCATTGCTCTCTTAATTTTGGTTACTTTTATTCATTTTCATTTTATTTTTGCTTGTTTATAGTCATTCTGATTATTTTGTTAATTTTTGTTCAGTTTGTGACTTATTATTTAGTTTTTTGCAATCATTTTATTTAGTTTTTCTTGATTTGCATGATTATTTTGGCAAGTTGTGTCGATTTTGTTATATTGCTACTTTTTATTTTTTAAATTTGGTTATATTTTATTCCAGCAACAATATGAATGATATAACAAATATAAAATATATATAAATTGAATATGAAATAAAATAAAAATTGCAAATAATGAAGAAAATAGTGAGCAAATTGCACAAAGTGAATAGAATAAATAAAAATGAGGAACAAAATGAACAAAAACTAATAAATATAAACAATACCCTTACTAAAAGGAATCAGTATTTACAAAATAATCAGTAAAGTGAGAAAATATCATAGAACATTGCCACAAATGAATAAAATAATCAGAAATACAATAATAAAACTTGCGTATCAAAATGAATAGAAAATCACACAATTATCAAGAAATGAACACAGCTGAACAAAAGTCAGATAAATGAACAAAATTAATAAAGAATGGAATCAAATGAACAAAATGATCAATAAAAAATATACAAATGAGCAGAATAATCAAGAAATTGAACAAATATGAACAAAATAATTGCTAAAATGAACAAAAGTAATAGAATGAACACAAACTAAAGGAAATAATCAAGAAAATGAACAAACAGAATAAATATGAACACAACACTTACAAAAATGAATAAAAATTAAGAAAATAATAAATAAAGCAAGCAAGTGCATTGATTAAAAATGGACAAACTATGAATACAATAATCAAAAAAATCTGTGAGACGTCATAGACTAATGCATGTGTTTTAAAACCCTGAAGTTAAAGGTGCTGTTCGTGCATTGTAAAAACACGAAAAGTAGGGGTCATAAAGAGGGTATAGGGCGGGGGGAGGGGGCTGCTCTCCTCCAGGTCTCCAGGATTTCCCGTCTGTCACCCCTCTTTAGTTAATCCTGATCCCCCCCCCCCCCCCCCCCCC
>JAQQAE010004488.1:0-18702 GCA_029823295.1 Pseudamia nigra | reverse complement strand
CTCTGGAACAGGGTCAATCTGGACTCATCAGACCACATGACCTTCTTCCATTGCTCCAGAGTCCAATCTTTACGCTCTCTTTCCGGTTAGCCTCACTGATTAGTGGTTTTCTGGAGGCTACACAGCTTTTCAGTCCCAATCCCTTGAGTTCCCTTCGCATTGTGCGTGTGGAAATGATTTTACTATATTTGCTTAGTTAAATCCAGGTGGTGACATTTTTTTTGGCCAGGCAGTGTATTGCAACTACTGTAAATAATGCACATTATGGCAAGAAACAGTGAAGTAAAAAGTGAATACAGTCAATCATTACCATCAAATTCTATCTGACGTGCTGTGTAAGGGAAGGGTCTGAGGATGGTCCCTTTGCTTGGATGATCCTCATGAGGGTCTGATGGTTTGGTGACTGAACTTGGAACACATTCAGAATTCTTGAGCTTTTTCAGATTGAGCAATGATGGACTGTCTTTTCTCTTTATTTTTCTCTTTAACCGACTGCTTCTTGCCATAGTATGGATTTGTACAGTAGTTGTAGTAAGACTAATAGTGCTATTGACTCTGTACCTACTGCACCTTTCATCTGCACATGACAAACGATGGTGAAAAGCACATTAAAAAAACAAGAAATGGCCTAAATTAACTCTTGACAAGGCACACCTGTAAATGGCGAAGCATTCAAGATAAATCTGATAAAAGTACAGTATGTACATCTGTCAACAAAGCTAAATGTGGCCAGTTTGGACACTTTAAATGTCTTCAGTATTGATGTAGAATTTTGAAATAAATTTTAAAACGGTGTGTCCAAAATTTGGACTGATGTTGTAAACCACCAAAGAACAGTGGTTACACACTGATATAGTATAACTCAGCAGACGAGCAGCATAAACTGTAGACATTTTCATGTGAGCTGAAATGTTTCCAACAAGTAAGAAACCAAAGCTGTACAACTATGAAACAGACAAAAAAGTATTCCCAGTCTGACCGGTAACATTCAAACATGCAAAAGTTACAACTCCTATATGCATTTAATCTAAAGCTTTTATGTCACACTGGTTTTATAAGGGCACTGCTGCTGTGCGATAATTGATTTGTCAGTATCGTGTTACTAAAATGCTTACCTGTGGCTCCTTCCCTCTTAAAATGCAGTCCTCCCTATTCCCAGGTAACGGGGGCCAGTAGATCTAGAACAGGAGGTGCGTAAGGACGATATGGAGAGAAGACAGAAAATAGAGAAACTTGGTTATTAATGATCCCACAACTTTGAAATATTCAAAACAACTGCACTGTTCAACCATAATACAAAGGGTCATTATTCTGTGGAAGGAGTCAGGTTTTGTTAATGCAATGAAAACATGATAATCAGCCCTCATTTCATTAAATTTCAATTATTTTCACAGCAAATTCTTTTTCAGCAATTACAAGCAAATTGAGTGGAGCCACTGTGATGAATGAGAGGCGTTGGAATAAGGAGCCAAAGACTTGGGAGTTCACTTTTGGCTTGATTGAATGATGATAGACACATTTATCATCTCAATACTGAAACCAGAAAAGACGAAGTCCGTGCCAGTGGGTTTGAGCAAACAATACGTAACGTGTTTTCTCACTTCCATCCAGTTCCATGCAGACTTTTACCATGCAGTTCTGTGTTCTTACATTTTCAACAGGGACACATGAATTGTTGAAAAAGTCATATTAGGGAAACTGTGGGTAAGTGAAAATTGTAAAATATATAAAGTAGCATAAAAAATACAAACACAAGAACTTCAGAATGCTTTTGTATGTTTTACACGGGACCTATCACGAAACAACAGTTATTGCTCGTTTGCCAACATCATAGACTGCACCTTCAATCACAAGACAATCAACCACTACACCTTAAACATTGATATGACAAATCTGATATGAGCTTTTATTGATGATTAGATTTTAAGGTGGACATTAAATAATGGATTTATCAGAAAAATCTGTTTTATTTCACTTTTGTCAACAGTAGGGAGCATGACTTGGTGGCGTAATGTGGCCAATTGTATCCAGTTCAAAAGTTTAGTAATATTTATGGTTTACTAATACAACATAGCGAGTAATTATTTAAACAAAACCTAACTCCCTGTGGCTAAGTAGTATATATGAATATGAATAAACTGCTCGTCTTCATATGGTTGATGTACCAAGTGATGCCACCAAACCACATCGCCTGCTGGTAAGAAAGGGAGAAAGTAGAGTTTTTTTCTAATACATGTTTTATTATAGTGTCATATCTTACCTAAGATACAAATGAAATTATCCATGGTATGTCCTCTTTAAAGTGCTCACAGATACATGAATTCCAGTCACATTATAAAAATTGCAAATATCATCACCTCACTAAGAGAAGAAATGTGCCAGTGTATTGTTCTGTTTTGTTCCAGCAGCATTTATGAATTGTTCTGACTATATCTCTATGGACCTCTGAAAATTCAGGCATGTTAAAATGTGTGTTGGCCTAACTCTTGCTTATACAGACGACCTCGGCTGAGTAGACGGACCATCAGTGTGACCTTTGTGTTCTCACTCTTTAAACATTAAATCTCTGGATCTTCTGGCATTCACGCTGTCCACTCAGATCACAAATTGTATATTAATGCCAGGTCTGTGCAGGATGAGATATAAATCTGCTGAACATAGAAAATCTAACTATCTAAAGACCTGTTCCCTGGCCAAATTTCTGCTTCACATCATCATGCTACGGGAGTTTACAAGGCCATCTGGAGTTTAAAATCGGAACTATGGATATTGTAGATATATAAATCTCTGGTTAGTTTTTTGGATTCTCAGTGTAAATTCAACATTGTCTGATTAGGAAAGCCCCTTGTCCTCAATTCCAACATAAAATCTGGATCTACAACAATGCTACAGGGTTTTCTGTGAATAATGAAGTCAAATCAGCACAAGTGAGGAAAGCCCAAGTTGGTCTCAGTATTGAGCTTCAATGACGTGTTTAATACTGCAGCTTCATGCCGACTATCTGGGACAATAAGGCTTTGTCTGGTTCTAAAGGAAACTGGGCTTGTTTTGGCTAAATGAGAGAATAAAAAGCAGAGAGGAAAACAAATGCTGATAATTTTATTGGAGTGCAGGGGACACTGAGGAAAGAAGAGGCTTGTTAAAACTGGATAGAAATAGAAAACAGAAAAGTTCTGGAAAAGATAGTGTTGGGTTGAAAAGATAGATTAAAGTCTTTTAGCTACAACTCCAATTTAGCCAGATGGAATTTAAAATATAATGCAGTGCTGTTACAATACATTCTGACTTGTAATTCATTCAAAACTGCACGAAGAGGTTTTGAATGGAATTGAAGGAATTTTTTTATTTATCTCTCTTTGGTAAAACCCATTGACAAGCTTGTAGGTAAGAAAGACAAAATAATATCTTCAGCCGAGGGATGAAGGATCTCCAATGACTTTCAGTTCTGCAGCGTAGTGATGTTAGTCAGTCACTGCAGCTGCTCCTCTTTTGACACAGAACGAGGCGAGGTCTATGGTCTGGATTTATCGTAATGTTCTACAAATTCTGTGTGCACCGTCCACCCATCGGTCTGACGCTGCCTCCCCAGCAGACCGCTGCAGAAAAACGTGACGTCAGAGGACCTCAACCTCAGTAGGAAGGAGATTTGACTCCAATCACGGAAGGTATTTATCAGATCTCTGTACGCCTCTTCCTGTCTGTATGTATTGTGAGTATTTCTGGATTTTTATTTGAAGTGTGATTTGTACAGTACGACCAGGACGACAGGCCCCTGTGGAGCTCCAGTGCTGCTCATTACTGGTCCCCACTCTGATGAATGGTTGCCTTCCTGTCAGGTAGGAAACAGAGGAGCTCTCTTGTACGGCCATTCCTCAGTTTTACAGATCAAAACTGAAAAATCTATACCTGGATCACATTTATTCTACATATTCACAAATATTCAAATCTTTACTACTTCGGGGTAGTGACTGAAGGAGATGAACATCCAAATCAGAATAACTGTTGAAAATCTGACCTTCTTTGGCACATGAAATATTTATTGCATTATTTTGTAATTAATATTTTTCCATCCGGCTGAACTTTTTCAGAATTGGTGTTTTACCTCTCTGGCTCAAATTTGGACCACGCGCTCATTTTTTAGCTCCTCTGTAAACCCCACTTCATCACAGTTAGCACAGTGTAAAATCAAGATGAGTGAAAGCTGGTTTATCAATTCTGAAACCTTCTAACATGCTGTCATCTTTATGTCAAGTCCTGTGGGGAGACGAGACTTGACACTAAAGAGCCTGAAAATATTTAGCTACTATAACGCAGCGGAGTGTAAAACCACAAACATGTAAAATGTTAGCCCCAAATAATAAGCGTACAAATCTAACAATCATAATATTTTCTAGAACATTTCGTTGTGCACAGGAAACCCTCAGGCTGTGCACTTTTCCTTCTGTAAAAGAGCAGCAATGTGCCAAGGAGAGAAAACACTAAAAAACCCTGTGGATACTATAAATTATTCATTGTCATATTTTTCCTTCAAACTGTGTAATACCACTGGACCAAACCATGTTTTAAATTAAAATATGTTTTCTTTAGGGATGTTCACGACTTAGATTGATTTGTCCTCTATTGATTTTTGTCTGATCATTTCCACAACTAAATTTATATTTGGACTTAGAACCGGAACAGACTATGAAAAATCGAATTATGGTAATAAGATTAAATTCCCATGTCGGCTAACTTTATTGAAATATATGCATTCTTGAATATACTTGAGCAGTTTTATTAGAAATATCTTTCCATTGCTTTAGGTCAAAATCTGTCTGGTAGATACGTAGCTGCAGAGAAAAAAGAAAAACAGTTAAAAGTTTGGACACAACTTCTGCTTCAGTGATGATTTCTTTCTTTATTTGTATTTTCAACAGTCCAGCAACAATTCAATCATTCTGAACATGTTTTATATTTCACCCTGTTTAAAGTAGGCACGTGTACCTTTGCCAGCTTTGTACACTCATGCCTTTCTCTCATTAGATTCAGTATATTTCATATTGAAAACTATCAGCAGTGAATTGGAAATAACACCGTAAATCACAGATCCACCTTCACTGCACATGACTAGTCCCTGACCTTCTTCGTCTCAGAGCTGGCTTGCACTTATGGGAATCTATTCGATACAATAGTTTGGCTGAAATCAGTGTATAAATTAGAGTCGGTCTAAAACTTGGCTTGAAATGGTTTCAGTCTCTGGAACTGTTTTGTTGGCCCTGATGCTGGATTGATATAAATGTGGGCCTGTCGACAGGTCTGGCTCAAACCCTCAGTCTGACCTAAAGTCGTCTGATAGCACGTCTGACTGATACTGATATACTGTGAAATCTATACCTGGCTGGTAATCGTCTGACTACAGGATTTCATCCACTGTCCACAAGTCCTGCTCTGCACACTTTAGGGAACATGGCCAACAGTCACACAGTCAGAACTTGTGAACTATTTCGTGACATTTTAATACATTGTCTTCTCTTAGGACTTGATTTAGCCTTAAAATATGATTCACTGTTAATCAGATGTCTATTTAAGACTGGTCATAATCTTAGCCTTGCTTTAAAGGAGACACATTGTACCTCTTTTTAACAACTTAATTTGATTCTGACATTGACCCTACAACGTATATTTTAAATTTCAGCTCAAAATACCACAGAGACGGTTTTCAGTCCTGTATCAAGCATATTGTTTCAGTGCCTGCTGATTTAAAAGCAAATGAATTCTTGTTAACAACACCTTCTTATCCTGCTGTGCCATGGATACCATCTTGAAGACTCTGACACTGCGAGTCTGGAGGATCCAAACATCCCACTCGTTATCTCAGAAGGGACTGTGCTTTTCCTCCTTTGACCGATAATTTGGATACTTCATTATTATTTTTAGAGCTCCCAGACTGATTTATTATAGGAAAAGAACACGAAACCTTACTTTTCACAATATATCTCTGCCTTAACTTTTGATGATGGACATTTCAATGAGACTAAACAGAAGCTTTACATGCATCACTGTTTTGAAAGACACAAAACAATAAAGCAGTCGAAATCAGCCAAAGAACACAAAGTATCAAATGAAACGGTCACTGTGTTCCATCTTTAACCAACTCAGAACAAAGCAAATCGTGCTGGTTTTCCTCAAAGAAACTTTGAACAAGTTCAAGATGTTTCTCAATCGGCATGTTTTCATTGTTTTGATGTGGACTGTACCTTTATTCTTGTTTTCCCACACTGTCACATACAGTACTGACATACATAATTACAACATTACTGTTTATGTTGGACTGTTATTCACATTTATGTCGGACTATGTTATTTGCAAATGATATTGAAAAAAACTAGTCCATCAATACTGTTTATTTAATAAAACTGTGTTTCTGAATGACTACTTTCAGATTCATGGTTGCATAACTTACCATAATCAACTGAAACTCATTGAAATGTTTCATTCATCCACCTGTGGATCCACCAGTCTGCAGACTCTGAATCATCCATCCATCCATCCATCCATCAATCCATGGCATATTATTCTCTAGCCCCTCTGGGAGATATCTCAGCATTCCCAGACCATTTCAGAGATATAAACACGTTGCATTTCACTCACTACCCATGGTTCATGATCATAAATGAGACTAATATTATCTTTGTTTTGACTTTCGGATCCCTCATGGCCTTGGAACAGGCTGTGTGTAATCTCCCCCTGGGAGCGGACTCTGCTCGAGAATGGGCTGCTTCCCACCCTCCCCCGCTTTCATAAAACATACTGGTTGAAAGCTTGATTAACTTTTCTGAAGGACATGTTGCCACCAGGGTGAGACATCATGATGCTTGACTGTGTCAAGGTGAACTTTTCCACACGTGGCCATGAACCACCATGGTATTTAAGATCTGGATAATTTGCCTTGAGGAAGGATTCTTGACTTTCTATCAGAACTGATAACACACGATGCATCCATTGATCATATGCACATTTTACATACACACGCCAACTCTCTCTGACCTGCTTTGTTAATGTGAAGAAACTGCTGTCTGCTAAATGTGCAATAAGAGGGTTTTTTTCTATGTTTTCATAATTTTGCTCACGTCTGAGCGCAATTCTGGAAACTGTGCTTTTTGTGAATTTCCCCTTTTTGTGGGATCAATAAAGTATATCTATCTATAAGAACGTCCCTAGAAAAGAACTCTGCCACTTGGGGCATTAAGTCATCCCTGACCCGCAGCAGGCATCCATTCCAGTCTGACTGTGAAAAGTATGTCAAATCTGACATGTTAAAATAAAAGGTTAATTGTGGTCCAACTACTTTTGGTTGACGTTTATTACTTTGGTTGTGTAGAGGGCTCCTATTGATGATGGCATGACAACTAACTGACTAATTGACTTTAACTGGCTTGATTAGTCGACCTCAAAAAAAAAAAATCACTTAAAATACCTATTCCTGGATTTTACATTTTACTCATGTAAGGTTTTAGCTCAAGACCATAAAAGTTCTTATGCTAAAAGTTGGTTAGAAAAGGATGGCTAGGTTTAGGCACTAATTCATCGCATCTTTCTGTATTAAGCCAATCCTCGGTATCTTTCTATGGCATAAACCAACCCATGAAGAGGATAATTCTGTTGTCATTACAACAAATATTGCAAGTCACACTAGCACACCATTAAATCCTCAGATCTTTGGGCGTAAAAGTAAATTTGCATTCATCATGAACAGTTTTGCCAGTTATAAATTCTATTATCCAGCCTCAATTAACTGTTGCTAAGTAGTCAGCATCATATTTGTAAAACATATTTGCATATTTTACCTAATATTCCATTTCCTCAAAACACCAAGTGCCACCAGTAATAAAACATTATCATGTTGATATTTACATATATCTAGAAACATTCTGTATTTTTGGTTTGGACACATTGTACATAGTTTGTTGGTGGTTCGTAGAGATGTGCAGCAACATCATTCTGGTGACTTGGTTGAGGACAATTAATTTTTTTACTATAAAACTAAACAAAAGGAAACATTTTTTGATGTTAGTGTATCGATACTTACATGATGGTACCGCATGCTAATGCAAAACACATTTATTTCCATTTCAGCTGGTTCAATTGTAATTTAGGTTTCAGGCAAAATATTTGCTGTGGTGAGTTTTCTGTGCAAATAAAAAAAATGACAGAAGCAGAAAGATTAACTGCTGAGCTTTTTGCAAGTATGCCTTGAATTAGCTACTTAATATGAATATTGGACTAAAACATTGCATCAAACCTCATTTCTAAAACTAACAGAGGAAAAAGAAATATGGTCCACGGAGAGAAGCTTTAAATTTCAACACATACTTGATTTTATCAGCACTTTTTTTTTTTTTTAGTTTGTTCTACTGGGCCAAAAGGGATTACTGCAGAATTAGGCTGCAGTAGGTGAAGTGAGCCAGAAACCATCATCAAATTCATCAAGAAAACACACCACACCAGATACACTGAGTGAAACCAAACACTGGGCAAAATATTCCATGGATCTGAAGCTGCAGAAACATTTTTGACAGGTATCAACCACATTTCCAGGCTACATGAAACAAGTCTGAGCAGTTTTCATACACAATAGTCAAAAATGGTATATCAAATCCTACATGTTTATGTTGTAGCAAGAGAACACAGAGGATTTATCCTATCAAGTGAAATATTTATGTGAACTAAATCTGAATTTGTTTTAGTTTCTCTTGAGTAATTATGATTAAAAGGTATTGTTCCCTCTGGATTCAGTAGGAAATGGATCAAGTTGCACGTCTGGGCACAGACACGTTGGGTGAAGTGATCTGATGCAATTTGACTCACATGTTGTGTTTAGAAATACTGTACCTAAACCCACTTTCCAGTTTATTACACTGTTGGTCAGATGTATTGTACAATGAAAGGGTGGTGGCTTGGTTTTTGCATCAGCACATTTTATAGGCTGTGATTCACTGAGTTTAGCTGCTGTTAGAGTTTCACAGCATTTAATCCTGATCTTACTAACATTTACTTAGAATACAGGACTGATCTTATTTCTAATAGCTCACCAGTGCTTTAGTCAATTTTTACAATTTTGAATAAATTCGCCATAATAGTCCCAATGGTTTCATGTTGCTGTTTTTTTCCAGTTTGTACTTTTAAAAATACCACTGTATTTGTGTTCTGGCTGCACAGTTTTAACAGGCAGCTTTTCCTGTAATGTTAGCATGAGCCAAGTATTGTTACTGTAGCAGTTTTACTTTATTTTAGTTTGATTGTTTGCATTTCAAACACACTGGCAGATGCGTTGTTTCTTACAGCAGTTTATTCTTGGTTAGTTTTTTTTTTGTGTTAACTGTTTGCCCACCATTGATAAGATATTGCAACAGTTGTGAGATGACACTTAACCATCAATGACAAGATTTTCCATCAATCTGTGCAGTTATCATGTAGAGGTCACCTTGGTGCATTTTGTGAAATAATACAGTGTTTTATGGTTAAAAAAAAAAAAAAAAAACCAGAAGGAGAGGATGCAAAGTGTTTACTGTGGACAACAATATTTTTTTAATGAAAAGTGTGGGTATTTAAAAAATGATTGAAGCTACACTAAAATGGTTTTCTGTCAATCAAAGCTGAAGGTCTGTTCTTCTTTTTAATATATTTTCCATTTTTCTTTTCATAAAGAAACATTTTCTATGGGCCTTAAAAGATAAGCACAAATCATCAAAAATGAGGCAGGGAAAGAATTAAGGATCTGGAGTTCATAAGACTATATCCTGGAAAATTAGTAGTTGGCAGTTGATAAATACATCCTTTCTTTTCTGATATTTGGGTAGAAACATGTCCATAGCTTTCAGAATGAACAGTCTAATAGTTTTAAGCACATATTATTGTATTTTTGGGGGTTTTATAAAACACAGAGCAGTCAAAGTCCAAACACATTTTCAGCATCAATATCGTTGTCGTGGCAACATGGATTCAACATGAACTTGTTTTGTAAATAGCACTTATATGAAAACAAACATTTCTGTTCATTCAGTTTGCTTTTCTTCCCTTTTTCTTTGTTTCACCGTGGGTTTATTGGCAAAACTGGCAGATGTATAAACTGTGGTTTCATAAAGCTGGCATCAGTAATAGATTTCACAATAGCTGGCTCTCATAGGACCACCGGTATTAAACTGCAAATAACTCGTACCAAAACCAAACCTGGGAGCAGTGAGAGGAGGCTGAGAGGCGGATGAGGCGGAACCGAATGTCAGATCATGTGGGTGAGATCTGGCTTTTCCTTTGAACAATAAGCTCTATGTAACTGCAGTTTTTTGACACACACATTTAGTTTTTATGACGCCCA
The DNA here is from genome assembly GCA_029823295.1 of Pseudamia nigra. Lineage (NCBI taxonomy): Eukaryota > Metazoa > Chordata > Actinopteri > Kurtiformes > Apogonidae > Pseudamia > Pseudamia nigra. Next base: position 8,348 of record JAQQAE010004488.1, on the reverse strand, counting down.
TTTTTCTTGACCTGATAGACCTTTGCTGTAGGTTTGGTGACCCCGAGTTTCTCCATTCAACAGTAATCGGACAAACATGCCAAAATTTGATTCTGCCTGACTGAACTGAGAGGGTGAAAGTAAAAACAGCCCCAGGTTTTGAAGCTCATTCCCTTCATAATGTATTTACTGAGTTAAAAAGCACATTTGGTGCCTTCTGAGTCATTTCACTCAATGTATCAGGAGGTATTTTGTTCCAGCATCACTTTTGAACATTTTCTGTCTGCTCTATTGTATTTTCTGCCGCTGTTTGTGAATGTAAGTCTTTTATTATGTGTATTGGTGGCAAAATCAATTTTCCCTGTGGGGATTATAATGTGGTCTCATTGCATGCAAACTGCATTTAATGAGCTTGAATAGAAATTAAATTTGTTTTTAAGAGGGACTCACTTTTTTTTCTGTCTTTAGAAAACCACTACATCCAAAATGCACTGGAGACCCATTGCATATTTTACCCATAGATATTCTCATGCAAATAGACATGATTCAATGGGATATTGTTTTAATTTAAAACCACTCATCTTCTGGATTCGAGGCTTGCCAGTGCAAACTCTCTGAGACCTCAAATGACATCAGTCAAAAGTATAATAACTTCACAAATCACAGCAAAAGTCGCAGCTCTGCAAAGTAAATATTACTTAGAAATACATGACCTTGCTGAGAGATTTTCATTTCTCTTGGCCTTCTGTGAAATACAGTGTGTTGCAAACGTACACGCATTCCTCGCTCAGAGGTTCCATTGCCGCTGGCTCATATTCCTACAAATGCTGCGTTTTCTTAATTAGATTTTACAAAAAGGTAGTAAACCTCTGATATTCGTTATTATTTAATTGGATTTCCATATGCTCCCTGCTGTCTGTGTTTGATGAAAGCAGAGATGTGCTTTACAGTTAACGGATCAACATCAGGATTCTACTTTATCTTGAATGTTTTTCTCGTGTACCTCCCACAACAGAACCACTTTGTTTGACAAGGTTTTATGACAAATCAGTGTAACGATTAGCGTTGACTTGGAAGGCAAAACAAGGTTGATTTATAACCATTGCAGTTTTACAGGTGTTATTGCACCATAGAAGGCTGATGTTTTATGAATATTTGAGACATAATCTTGGTCATGGTTTACTCCCAGTGAAAATACTTTCTGCCTTGAATGCAGAGTGAATTACAAAATAGAAATATTACACATGACCTACATTTATTCCAGAGGCCAGGGCCTGTAACCCTACACCAGGGGTGTCCAACCTGTGGCTCCAGGGCCCCATGTAGCTCTTTAGTCCCTCTCCTGTTGCTCCTGTTGTTTTGTCCACTGAAGTAACATATTAATAAATCAAAATGAACAAATCTCCAAATCTTTTTAGTCTTTCAGTTTGACTGCTGTTTAATTTTTTAAGTCTTTCAGTCAATCGCTTGATTTACGGAATCTGAAAAAAGCACCAGAATTAATGACAACAATGATTTATACAACTATGTTTATTAAAGATCTATATTGTGCCAAGACATTTTATTTTTCTTCAGCCTGATCCACAGGAAAAAAAAAAATCAAAACTGATACAGTTCATCACTGTTTTGGTGTTTTTTTTTTTTTTTCAAAAATATCTCAGCTTTTCAAATTTCACTTAACAAAACCATTTGCTTTCACTTCTAGATTTATCATTAATCCTCTTAGATTTTCTTTCATTTTCTCCTAAAAAACTCTTCATCCTCTTAAAATCCGCCTCACCGCTCCTATCAGTTCATAACCTAAAGGAGCTCTTTTTAGGGTCAAGATGCTTTTTTAAAATCACTTTTAACTATACAAGGATCTACTCTGAACTTTGAGGGAAAATTCAGAAACGCCATAATTGTCACAATCCTTGTAGAATTTCTTCACTGGTCGAAACTCTTCGTACTAGGAATCTTCATGGCCCAGGGGTCGAATAACTTCCTCTTTTTTCATTTGAACAAAAATACTGGATAGAACTCTTATACAGTACTGTTCCATTGATGACGCAATTACAAGAATATGAAATAAAATGGCTATACATGTTTGAGTCACCATCTTTATGGCTGATTTATGCCGAAGAATGCTTTAACAGATGTTCCGCAACACACACAAAACATAAGCCTGTCGTATAAAATCATATATCAAAACAAGTACTTACAGAGTCCCTGAAACTTAAATAACACTGCAATGATAAATGTGGACCAAGCAGTGAATCATCTTTACATCGATCATCCGAACAGAGCACATTAAAACAGTTTCATAAATAATGTTAGGTGCTTTTCAAACCCTCACCTCTTTGGATTCACTAGTGGCAGGTCCCAGCATGAGAGAATATAGGATGTCTTTCCCTCCCAGGAAGAGGCGGTCACGGTACTCATCCAAGAAGACAGCGGAGAGATACAGCTGGCCGTGGTGTCCGCTGAAGACAGACGATCTGTTGGTGGACAGCAGGTCTGCAGGAATAGGAGACAAAAGGATGAGCATTCACAAGAAATGGAAGGAGGAAGGTAAAAAGAAGTGATTACGTAACGACAAAAGATTTAGATTTGTTTTACAGACATGGAAGGCTGTAAAAGTTGTGCAACAGAAATGATATCTACGACCTTCTAGCACTAATTTAAAGATGGTCCACCAGATCACTTACTAGACAGTCCAAATAAGATGTCTGAGATTATGAGTCATGACAAAAGCGCATTCACTTAGTATTTCTGGAGAGAATTCCAATGCAACTTCATGGGAATCAGGGCCTTCTGGAGCTGATTGATCAGTGCAGTGTTACTTATTATTTATTTGCACAGTGGTCCAAACACACTTCCTCAACAGGACAATAAATGTAAAATGTATTATGGTGTATCATGCTCTAGCTTCTTTAGTCATTATTTTATTATTTTCAAATTTGCATGTGCATCACATTGTATTGCATTGTACAGTATTACATTGTATTGTATCAGTACAGTAATTTTTCTCGTCAGGCCTGGCTGGTCATGCAGGATAAGCCGGGGTCTGCATCCCCCACAGAGACCCCGACTACAGCTGCATCTGCAGCTTGTCCCGTCTGTCCACTTTTAAAAGATATTAGAACCTACTACTGCTAAGGGATGGAGGTGCATGACATTGTGAGGTCACAGAGACACACACACATGTGCATAGTCCTAAGCGAGTGTGCATTAGTGGGAGATGAAGAGCCTCCACCTGGCCCTCCTCCCTCACCTCTGATCTGGCAGCAGCTTCAAAGTCAAAAGGTTGATGCAACGACTCTGTAGGAGTGGTAGAGACCGGGTTGAAATCAGCCAGACATGGGGTGTCTCCTCTCTGACACACATAGACTGGGTACACACACACCAACACAACGGTAAGCCTGCTGTCACTCAGCCTCACAGCTTCGAACAGATTCAAACTTTTCCACTTTCTCACACAAACTCCTCTCGGTTCCCATATTCTGTCTCTTTTCTCTGTCACCACACAACTCTCTCTCTCTCTCTCTCTCTCTAACTCTCTCCCTCTCTCTCTCTGTCTCTGAGTAAAGAGATGAGGAGAGAAATATACGTGTGAGGAGGCATTGGTATGCCAAACTCTCAGTGGAGGAGTCTTTTGACTAAATCGACTCTCTGTCTATGTCTCATCACTCGTCTGCCACGGTTGTTATTCCTCTCGCTCCTTTTCACTCCGCTCAAAACACACACACACACACATCCATAGACACTAACATACACACACGCTTGGTGGGAAAACAGCTCCAGTCACTCGCCACTCAGCAAGAGTATTAAATGAGCAAAGCACAAGGGCCTCATGCACCAAACACACCTTGTCCATCACTGGGGGTTTTACATGCACACACTCAAACAAACATTAGATCTGTTTTTAGTCGCATTCACTTTCTGTACATATACCTGCATGCATGCCTTTCTTAATTTACTGTGCTAATGCTAAATGCATTGCACACACAAAAAGTTTCCAGTTATTTATTAGACTCACTCCTACAAAGTTATCTGTTGGAATAAGTCTGCTTTTGGGTGAGTAACTGTGCCATCACCCTTTGGATTGTGAACTGCCATTGTGGGTCCAATCGAGTTGTGACTTCCTAACTGATATCTTGAAGCCAAATGGGGGAAATGACCATATTTGGACAAAAGGGCTGCAGGAGAGGATCAGGACAAGGGAATGATGGGTAATATAATGTTGAATGGCAGGTTACTACGTCAAAGAAAGTGTTTTTACAGTGTTGGTAACATAACCTCTTAACCACATCTACATATATCCAAGCTGTCTGTCAGGAAAAAAATACACTTCATTAAATAAACAGCTATGAAGGTCTAACTACGAGTGTAGCTGTCATAGAGACCTGTCAATCAAAGTAGATATGCAGACTATGTGAAATAATATTATAATAAAAATGAAGATGGTCCACACCACTTGTTAGAGGCTCCAAATAAAACATTTCAGACCAGAATGACTTCTATCTACTACAATTTACTACTGATCTTCTGTGGGGCTTTGAAAATGCCACTTGTTTCCTATTGATGTTGTATTTTGCTCTGGACGTACCCAATCAGCATCGAGTAAACCTTTTTATCTCTGCCCAGGAGCTTTCAGGGCCATTTGGAGTACCTACCCCAAAACAGGGACTCAGTTAGACCCTGAAAAGGTTCCTGTCATTTGGGCAGTGGAGACACGCACCCACAGCACCAGCCCTGTAAAATTACCCCAAAGTTCCAAACGTGCCTCAAGTTTCATCTACACTGGCCTCGTTGCAAACCTAGTTCACTGTTTCAACTTTATATGACACACGACACCCCTCACCCGCCTCTTTTCCTAAGATTATTTGCCTGTTTTTGAAGAAGAGTCCCTGACTGCTTTATTTTGATTTACAAACATATTCTAGCAGTTCATGTCATAAATTAATAATTAAAATGCAAATGTATCATTTGCATTGTTGAAAAAGTAGAATTTGCTAATAACTGTGCAAAATTAATATCTCCTTTTTTGTTCAGTTTTGTTGGTTATTTGTTCATTTTTGTTACATTTTGTTGGTTATTTTTGCTCAGTGTTGCTTATTTTGTGCATTTTTACTAATGTCACAAATTATATACTGTACTGAGTTAGTTTTAACTAGTAGCTAAGATAATCTGTTATGCATATTAATATTACTAGTGCAATAAAATCATGACTTAAGCTATATATATATAAAAAAAAATCAGTCTGTATATAGTGTTCACTGAGCTAGAAATGGAGACAGTTGTTTGTACCAGGCTGTAAACACATTCATTTCTGTTGTAATAAATTTAACGCTGTGGAATTAACTCACTTTTGGACACTGAGACTCATCCACATTTGTTGTTGTTTGGTCTGCTGATAGATCTGCTTGGAGTCAATACTTGGATTATGCAAAAAGCCAGGCTGCTTGGTTGGTTCTTCTTTCTGGCATTTTCTTTTGCCAGTATTTATAACTAATATAAATGAGCCAAATAGCTTTTTCCGCCATTTTCATAATGATGAGCACAGATCTTTCTCCAAAGCTGGCACACGGCTGTAACACAATGACGAGACATCTGGTTAACCATATTATTTGTTATTGCTTGGGTCTTTTGCCTTATGGCATACACACACTTGTACAGCACACATTTATGTCTCATAAGACTACCGTCATTAGTGGAAAAAAGTTTTACAAAAAGCAAAACTGAAAAAGTTTTAAGATTCTCGTGTTTTTATATTTTCTCTAATGGGATCAGTCTGCGGCCTAATCAAAACAAGAAATAAAGTGCGACTGGTGAGCATAATCCTCTGCTGAGTTTGAAGACACAGATGAGAGGAATAAGAAAAATGGGTGCAAACTTTAATACTGCTGCCAAGTCAATAATGAGGAGGCGCAAAAGCAAGGAGATACCAGCAATATGTGGCAGAGAGGAAATTGGAGAGAGTGAAGGACTGGAGGGAGGAGTGGAGGAGTGGGGCATCGTGGCATTTAGTGGCTGGTGAGACTGAAAATAATGGGCAGAAAAAGCCACAAGACAGACAGAGTGCAGCTGCCTGAGGGATTTATTGGACCTGGCAAGAGAAGCAGAAAAATGCAGACAGAAGATAAGCTGTCAAACTGTTTCACATTATACCGGAGATGTGCGCCAACATATGATATGGATTTTTACGCCAAAGGTTTTGTCGTCTTGACTATAGTTTGAATGTAGTGCGGCTTTTGGAAAAACAGCTTTGGTAAAGTGTAATTTTCTTTTCTTCTCGAGCCGCTGTCGATCAGTCATCACTTTGCACTATTCAGCTTAAACACTTGCACTGACAGCTTCACTGTCCAGATACTTCAGACCTAATCAGTGTTCATGTTACATGTTCAACATATCTATAATTGATGACCGTCTGTCTCCACGAGTTCTACTTTTTCCGTGCAGCCCTAAACACTGCAATGACCTCTGACTGGAAGAGGACACGATGAAAACTGACAAGAAATCAGCACAAGGCTTTGTGCATATGTAAGGAAAGGAATGTGTGAATATGTGTATATCAACCCCAGCGCCAATGAAGCTGGGACATCGTGGAAAACGTGAATAGAATACAATGTTGAAATCATTTTCAACCTGTATTCAATTATATATGTGTGTATATATATATATATAATTGAACATTAAAAGATATTTAATGTTCAAACTGATAAAATTTTCTGGCAAATATTCACTCATTTCAAAGTTGATGCTCATAACCTGTTCCAGAAGACCTGGGACAGGGGCACTAAAAGACTAGGAAAGTTGAGAAATGATCCAAAAACACCTGTTTAGGACATTTCACAGGTGAACAGGTTAACTGGAAACAGGTGAGAGTCATGATTGGGTGTCAAAGGAGCATCCCCAAAAGGCTCAGTCAGTCAAAAGCAAGAGCAAAACCAAGAGTTTAAGGACACTTGTCAACATACAATTGCAAGTAATTTAGTTATTTCATCATTTACAGTCCATAATATCATCAAAGATTTAGAGAATCTGGAGAAATTTCTGCAAGTGAGCAGCAAGACCAAAAACCAACGTTGAATTCCAGTGACCTTCAATCCCTCAGGCGGCACTGCATTAAAACCTTCATTCATATTTCCACATGGGCTCAGGAACACGTCAGAAAACCACTGTCAGTAACACATTTCATCACTACATCTACAAGTACAAGTTAAAACGCTACCATGCAAATTGAAAGACACATATCAACAACACCCAGAAACGCTGCCGGTTTCTCTGGGCCCAGCTCATCTGAAACGGACTGATGCAAAGTGATTTGGCAGCGTAGTAGTAAAAGAGTCGGGGTGGTAGACGGGCCTGCCTGCAGTCCACATCTGTCTCTCACTGAAAATGTGTGGCTCATTATGAAGCGCAAAATGTGACAATGGAGACCCGGGACTGTTGAGCAACTAAAGTCAAACATCAAGCAACAACGGGATAGAATTTCACCTACAAACATGCAACAGTTAGGGTCCTCAGGTCCTAAACATTTATTGAGTGTGATGTTACGCAGTGGTGAACATGGCCCTGTCCCAGGTCTTCTGGAACATGTTGCAGACATCAAATTCAAAGTGACCGAATATTTACAAAAAACAATAAAGTTTGTCAGTTTTGACCTGAAATATTTTGTCTTTGTAGTGTATTTAATTGGCTACAGGTTGAAAAGTATTTGCAAATCATTGTGTTCAGTTTTTATTTACATTTTACACAATGTCCCAACTGCACTGAAATTAAGGGACTGATAATTGGTATTTGGAACTCGTATACATTTACATCCTAAAAGAAAAAAAAAGTTCTTAAATTTGGTTGTTCAGTGTTGTCACTACTAGTGAAATGAAACCAGTCAGTCCTGTGGGAGTGATCACACAGTGGTGACAACAGACAGTGGCTAGAAGAGCAGAAGTGGAGCATTTGTAAATGAGCTGAGCTCATCAGGAATTAGGCCAACAGCAATAAGTGTCAAAACACTAAATATCAGATCTGTGTTGACCCCCGCAGGGAAATTCAAAGCTTAAAATGGGTCATTTTGCAGCTGGTTAAATTCTTCATGTACACATTCTCCCAAACACAGCTTGGACCGGTTTGATGTCTTCATCTTCTAACCTCTGTTTTACATAAATCACTCCGAGGTGTACACAAATCTCCTTTAACACTAGAAGTCCCACAGCGCAGTCATTTGGCGTTTCTACCTACAAGGCCCACAGAGCAGTCGATCGGCGCGAAGGCTTTTAGCTAATATCCTAAATGAGCTGTGAACAGGCACTTTTGTTATGTAAACGAGGACATGCTGAACCACTTCAAGGATACTTGTGTCGTCCCATCACTTTGCCGTCTTAGGA
>JAQQAE010004487.1:0-18703 GCA_029823295.1 Pseudamia nigra | reverse complement strand
GGTGAGTACGTAATGAACTGATAAAGTTAGCTTTACGTGTTTCTTTTGTGTGTTTACAACTGAACAAGGCTGGTCGTAGTGTGACTATAGACATTAACGTTTGAACAACGTTGAGTTATTGTTATATGGTTATTGCGTTGCACTATTTTGAGCGTTATTATAACATTTGATTTACCGTCACGGTGTCAGACTTTCTTTTACGTGTTTACCATCTAGTGGATGCATACTGTAGCTTCTGTTGTAGCGCAGCTCCATCGAGTGGATGCATAACGCAACCGCAGCCACTACTGTCACTTCTGTTGTAGCACAGCACCATCTAGTGGATGCATAACGCAACCGCAGCCACTACTGTCACTTCTGTTGTAGCACAGCACCATCTAGTGGATGCATAACGCAACTGCGCCTTATAATCCGGTGCGCCTTATGTATGGAAAAAAATCAGTGTCATTTTTTGAGGGTGCGCCTTATAATCCGGTGCGCCTTATAGTGCGGAAAATACGGTATGCAATTTTTTTTATCCTTCTCTCTTTTGCATGGTTTTCATGAACATCTTGTTTGTTTTGTGAATAGTGGATGATGAATTTGAGAGAGTCTCCGCCCAGCTGCTGAAAAGGACCCAGGCTATGCTGGACAAATATCGCTACCTGCTTTTTGCAGAGTCAAAGGTAAATTTATAAACCAACATCCTCAGTATAAGCTATTGTGTTGTTTCCTGTACCCTGAACTGATTTTGAACTGATGGTGTTGGGGATTTGTACCTGAGCAGAGACTGGGCCCCTCGGCAGAGATGGTGATGATTGACCGGATGTTCATTCAGGAGGAGAAGGTGGCGTTAGGTCAAGATCGGGCTTTGGCCAAGGACAGACCAGGTACGCTAATCCTGTCTGCAGGGTTTGGACAAGTCTAAAATCCAATCATCTGAATTTTAGGCATTTCCATGTAGTATAAATAATTCTTACAAGGAGGTTATAAAGTTATTGTTACTTACATTAAGTTACATTAACTTCAGTCTGGCTCTAAAATGTGTTTTGGGGAAAATGTGTTGTACGTCTTTGTACCAATAAACAAAATTTGCATCAAATTAAAATGAATAAATTATTGGATTCCTATTAATTATATGGGAGCCTCACCTGGTCCAGAATGATAGTTTGACACTAAGGTCATTTTCACACCTAATAGTCTGGTATTCTTGGTTTGATTGGGGTTGCCACATTCAGCTGGTCTGTTTTTGCTTCCACAGTGGACTTTGTCAAACAAACCAAACCTTTTTGAATAACAAATTAGGCACATTTCCACTGTAGGAACTTCAGGGTAAGGGAAGTTACAGGAACATCCTCTCCCTCGGCCCTTCTCGGCCACTGTGTCTCCACTGCAGAGTAGGACCCACAGCCGATGTAATCATGGTGCGTAATTGCAATGCGCCAAGAGCAAAAGCAGTAGAACATTGAGGACAAAGATAAACATTGAGGGAGCTGAGGTGGCTGCCACGTTTGTGTGTTTTGTGCATCTATTGTGGCAAATGCTATTAACGAAAGGAGAAGACACCTTGAAGAAGCCCAAAACCTACTATTCTCGTCTTCTGCTAGGCTTTAAAAATGCAGCTTGTTTCCATTGACATCATATCCTCCCCAATCAACATAGAGTAAACCGTTAAGAGCCGCCGGGAATTTTCAGGGCACTTTGGAGTACCTGCCCCGAAGCAGGGACTCTGTTAGACCTTGTCAAGGTTCCTGTAATTTGACCCAAGAAGCCGGTTCCTGCAGTGGAGACACACACCAACAGCCCCCCTGTAAAATTACCCTGAAGTTCCTGCAGTGGAAACGCGCCTATTCTCCTGCTCATCCTGTGCCAAAAATGGCATCTAGTTCTTCATACCAAGGAAGCTTGGTAACTCCCAAACTGCCACTTCTTCTAAACTTGTCACATATTTATTATTATATATATTATATATTGTTGGTGTACAGGTGAATTCCAGAGCCTCAATTTTCCCGTTAATTAGTTTAAAAACTTTATTGTTCTTGTGTTTACCAGCACTTGTGATATTTTTCTATCAGAGCTTTTACTTCATCCTCCACATTGGACCGCAAGTCATTTCTCACATCTGTTGTGCTACACACATGGAATTCAGTTAAACCGGGCTGGTGTGAATGCGTTCTGAGTCTTGTGTAGATTATTGAAAGCTGCAGGAATCCTGTCGACACAACTATTGTTGTCTGTTTGGAACTAAAAGATGGGGTAATTGTAATGGTAAATTCTGTTTGTATCATTGCAGAGGAGTTTGTTGCAAATGTGCGCATGATGGAGAGTGCATCACAGAACTCATCATCTGCCGAGTCCACATCAGGAAATGGGAGTGTTACTCCTGTTGCCCCTACTCCAGCACCTGCAACTCCTGCCCCTGCACCTCTTTCAGACAGTGCCCCAAAACCTCCTCCTGCCCCTGTGCCTGCTCCTGCTCCAGCTGCTGTTCCCACACCTGCACCTGTTGTTGCTCCACCTCCTCTCCCACCTCCTGCTCCTCCAGTTGCTCCTTCCACGTCCCCTTTCCCTCCCACCAAACTGGTTATAAAACAGGGTGGAGGTGGTGCCTCTGTGTCCTGGTCCAGCAGCTGCCCCCCGCCTCTAGCCATGTCAAGCAAGTCAGCGACTGAACCCACAAGCCAGAATTCTTCGTACAGTCGCACTCCAACATCATCATCTTCATCCTCCGTCTTCTCCTCTTCCTCTAACTCGCAAGCGGCTGACGACGATGATGCCCTCCCGCAAAGAACCAGCAAACCACCTATTAAGACCTACGAGGCTCGCAGGAGGATTGGCTTGAAATTGAAGATTAAGCAGGATCAGACGGGGTTCAGTAAGGTGGTTCACAACACTGCCTTAGATCCAGTGCACACACCTCAACCTCAGCAGATCAGCCAGTCCATTTCCCAGTCTCACAATCAACCTGAAGCTGCTGTACAGCATCCAAAATCCCACCCATCATCAACTCCAACTACTACTGTTATTAGAACTCAGTCCCCTGTATGCACTACTTCCTCCTCATCTGTCACTATAGCAACCACTCAGTCTAACCTGAGAGGTAATGTTCCCCCCACTGTAGCACCACCTTCCTCTACCTCTTCTTCTCACACTTGGTCATCCTCCACCTCCTCCTCCACCCAAATGAACGGGACTTTGGATCATCATGACGTTGGGGGAGTCAAACTCAATCCTGCATCCACTGCCACACCTTCACAGACCACCTGTCGCCTCCCTCTTAGAAAAACCTACCGGGAAAATGTCAGTCCCCGTGTTAGACCCGGTGTCCCAGGAGGAGGTGGGGAACAGGGTTTGTTGTATCCCAGGCCCCCACCGTCGCCACCCAGTCGTACAGCTTCATCTCCTCCTTTGGAGCGGACAGTGATAGCTAGTGTGAAGGTGGAGAAAAGAGGCAGGGAACACACAGAGTCTGGCCACGACACAGGCCGTTTAGGGAGTGCAATGCAGGGGTTGGACCATGTGGATGAGGTGTTTAGCTGTGGGATCAAAACCACGCAACACCAACATTTACCCCAGCTCCTAGACCGGGATGGGGGGAAGGAGAGACAGGAAGAGCACACAGACCAAGAGACTGACGTAAGTAAGTTCAAGAGGATGAAAAACAGACAAAGACCAGGCGGGACATTCAGAATGGACCAGCATGCCCCTGGGCCTCCCTCTCCAGAGTCCTCCTTTACACGAGACTCTTTGCTTCCTGCCAAACGCTGCAAATCCGACTCTCCCGACATGGATAATGCCAGCTTCTCTAGTGGCAGCCCCCCCGATGACTCTCTAAATGAGCACCTGCAGTGTGCCATCGACAGCATCCTCAACCTACAGCAGGAGCCCTCCGCCCGCCACATTAAAGGGGGTGGGGGCAGACCCCATCAACACCAAAGCCACCGTGCAGGGGGCTCGGCCACCTCATCACACAGATCCACAGTCCCGCCCTCTTCTTCCGCTTCCTCGTCCTCCTCCTTGGCCCAGCACCCTCAGGTTGGCGGCCGCGGACACAACGGCAGCCTGGTGCCCCAGACTCAAAGTAGATAACAGCCCCTCATCCCCAACCACATTGACAGTGGGGAACTAAGGGCACGTCAACTCCTAGAGTTCAGTTGTTCTGGTCTGAACCAGTTGATGAGGTTGTAAACTTGACGTGTTCTTCACTGTATAGTTTCTATACACACAGTAAAAACTCCAAGCAAATCAAAATGCACAAACAAGTCAGTTGTTTGGGACTACTGCAGATTTCTAAGAGAAGCATTCTCCTGTCACTGCTACTTCTAGCTGTTCTCCTCTTCAGGCCATTTGAATTAACTGTGGAATGACAGTACAATTCTAATGGGAGGAAGTGACAAGGACAAACCAAACCCTGTCATTTTAGCTCAAACCTACAGAATTCACCTGGTAGGTTGATCTGACTAAGGTCAGATTCCTTTTGGAATCACATCATCTCCTCTAAACATTCTCTTAGCTGTTGTTTAAGTCCTCACTCATGTGTTATCTCTGACCAAACAAATCACACCAAGGAAAACTGAACAATGGTTTGAGTAGGGAAGAATTTGACTTCAGGTGAGAAGTGCTTGAGCATGCACACTGTACAAGCTTGTGTCATAGTAGTTGGAAAATGCTACTTACAGAAATTCGCAATAGCCTAGAACACCAGACTTTGTTCTGGTATTAACGTCTTTGGTTCTTCGTCAGAATATGACCTTTAACAGAGTGAACATTGTCAGATGGCTTGAAACATTTTGATATAAGATTTTTTTACTGTGTAAAAAGAAAAACAAACAAATGAAGAAATGCTCCAAGTTTACAAACTCATCAAGTGTTTGGGACCAAACTCTGGGTGTTAAAGCACCCAACGAGACAGATGTGGGGGCACAGGAAAGGGGATGGGGCACTGTGAAAACAGTATCACTGTACTACTCTGCCAAGATGTGTTTGTCCATTTGAATTGTCCAGACATTTTGGTGTCACTCGCAGCCTGAGATCGACCTGTGCTGATGTGCTGGGAGGCCACGTGTCTGTGGACGTAGACTTGAATATGGCCTGGTTTTACTCTGTGTTCTCACAGCCACGCTCGGGGAAACAAGATGAAATTGTCAGAGGTTGTTGTTGTCCCCCCTGTTTCTTTTCCCCCTTTTCACTTTTCATCTTCATTTTTGTTTTTTTTTTGTTTTTTAGTTCAGTATTCATACATTCCCTTCATGTAGCCCAAGTGCCACTTCACTTTTTTATCTCTTCATTTAAACTACTTCCTAAATAGCATCAGGCAGCTCATTAAACAGCTAAAAAATGATCTACAAATGAAACCTATAAAACAGTCTAATCATGTTCATGCTGTGCTGATCATCAACTGGTGGACCACAGGCCACAAACGGCCCTTTAGAGTTTCCCATCCGGCCCACCGAATATTAGCAAATTCAAGACACGTCAGCAGGGAAAAAAATCCAATGTTTAGGATCATGTTACCATTTTTTTCTTATGTTGAAACGACACATAAATGAACAGAGATGAAGTTAATGTTTGGAAGTTTTTTTTCCACTAATCAGGACTCTGCAGAACAGCGTCAGAACCATTAGAAGCTCATTAATATTTTCTGCCGATCTGTAATTATATCTGGAATCAGAGACTTTAAGCATCGCTCTTCAGGGATATGCATCCTTGGAAAAATAGGAAGACTTTTTCCTAGTCGGGCTTAAGTGTTTAATCGCAGCTGTAAAGGCTGATTTAAAGCCTGAAGAATCCAGGTGTTGGTGGATTGTGGTTTTGAATATTTCATAAATCAAGAGGCAAAATAATCTGACTTGATGTTTTAGCTGACAAGGTAACCGCAATAACAGTAGAGACAAAAGGAAAAAAAAAACATAAAATGATCATTATTGCAATGTAAAATTGTATTTATCATAACGGTTTTGTGACGTTTGAGTTTGCTCAGAAGGCTAATGAGATGGAAAATAATGCCACTCAGACCTAAGATACTTGGTTTTATTTGAAAATCGGATCCCCATTGTTTCAGACCAGAACATTTTTGGCCTTTGCACAAAAGCAGTTAATGCCTCTTGTAACTAAATCATCAGCACACACTACCCTACATGCTCTTACGTGAATCTGCTGCTTCAGAACTCATTTGCTTCACCCTCCATGTTCATATCATGAGTTAAATCAGAAGTCTGAGGTGTAAACGGACGCTATGAGTTACGTTCCCGTTTTTTTCCCTCCTGCTTTAAACGTCTGTATTGTTCTCCGGGTTGTCGTTTTCCCGGCTCATCCTCCGCTCCGCTGCCTCCGACACCACGTTTCAGCCAGCAGGGGGCAGGCCGCTTTTAACCGTTGACTTTCTGTGTTTGTTCCGCTTCCTCTTTCTTTCCTTCCACCCTCCCTGATCCTCTTCCTCCTCTTCTTCCTCATTGAGGGTGTGTGTGTTTGTGTGGGTTTTTTTTTTTTTTTTTTTTTTTTTAGCGCCTGGTGGACAATTCAAACACAAACACAGCACAAGCATTGAAATGGAAAAAAAGGAACAATAATAATGTACAAAAAAAGACAGTAAGAGAATTTGAAGTATAGTATTACAGATTAATTTTGTATTGTATTTATTGTGTATAATGACACTTTTTAAAAGAAATGTACATTTAGTAAAACTGTAAATTAAACATTGCTTCTTTTATGAAAAAACCCTATTCTGTAGTCATTGGTTTGGCAGTGGAGCCTTAATGTAGTTTGTTCGGGGGTTTTTTTTCTGTGAATTACTTTGGTTTCACTCTTTTTTTTGTTTATTCCTTGTTTTTTTTTTTGTTCATGTTCTTCATTGGCATCTTCAGTTTTTGTTCATTTTTGCAGATTTTTTTGTTTTCTTGGTTGTTAGTGGGATTGCTGAGTCATGCAGAAATCCCACTATTGTTTTCAGTCTTTAATATTCTTCTTCCACTTCTGTGCGTTTTTGTCGTGTAACTACTCCTAAATTTTTTTTTGTCCAATTCAAGCCATTCAAACTTCACATTGTTCAGCTTATTCAGGTCATCTCTGCTATTGCATTTCATAATTGTAACCTTTATCATTTTTAAAATATTAAGGTTTTTTGACTATTTTTTTTTCCATAGGAAATGAATGGAGAACTCTAACAGAATGTGTGGTTACCATGGCAATGACTGTGCTTGATTATTGTTATTTTCAAAAACTATTTTATTGATTTTTTTTTTTTAAAGTTCTTTATTTTCTCAATTATGTGGTTTTTTTTGTGCAATTTTTGATTATGTTTGGTTTATGTTAATTTTTCTTGATCGTTGTTCTTTTTTTGCTATTTTATCATTCATTCATTTTTTTCTGTTGTATGGTTGTCAATTTCATGATGATGTTGTTCAGTTTTGGTTAGTTTTGTGGCTATTTTCGTCATTTTCTTGGTTATTGTATTGATTTTTTTTTTTTTTTCAGTTCTGCCGATCCTTAAATTTTTGTTCATTTCCTCGATTAATCTGTTATTTTTGTGCCCTTTTTAAAATGATTTTGTGTAATTTACTTTTTTTTTTTTTTTTTACATTTTATCCATCTTCTTGGTCATTTAGCTCATTTTTGCCAGTTTTCTACACAAAATTAACAAAAAAAACCAAAATATTTTGTTCTTTTTTATTTAGGTCACTTGTTTGTTTTTTTTATTGTTTTATTTGATTTCTGTTAAGTTTGTGGATATTTGTCCATTTTCTTGGTTATTTTATTCATTTTCTGGGTGTTTCACTTTGTTGGTTATTTTCTTTAGTTTTGTACATTTTCTTGATTCTTGTTAGTTTTAGTACCTGGGTATATTTTTGTTTTTGTGTTCATTTGATGCATATTTGTTCATTTTCTTTGTCATTTTATCAATTTTTTTTCTTAACTTTCTCAATTCCTGAGTATATTCTATTGTTTGTGCATGTTCTGTTGATTTTTTTTTTTTGTTATTTTATTTACATATTGTTCATTTCTGTTGAGCAAAATGAACACAAGTAAGAATAATTCTCATTTTTTTAAGACATTTTATTATCAGCCACATTTAAAAAGCAGAACACGAAACATTACATACAGACTCATTCGCAGTAAGTTTTTTTTTTTTCAGTCTTAAAATTGCTTATTAATGATCTTATGACCTCTTAAACATTATCACACTGAAGCGTGTGACGCCGGCCCTTTGTAATCTTCCGGCTAAATTCCTCTGGATGACTTAAGTGAGCGCTGTATGGTTGTCATGACGACGGTGGAGCTTGTTGTGTGTTTTGACAACCAGCAGGTGGTGCATGGAAGTGGAAAAAAGCAGAGCTGGTCTGTATTTGTGCCCAGAGGGTTCACCCAGCGTGGGAGGAGCGAGGGGAGATGGATGAGGGGAAAACTGCCATGTGTGTAAAAAGTCTGACGAGTCACGTAAGGTTAAGTAGTGTCAAAAAAAAAAAAATCACAGGAGGAGTTAGACGCCATCGCTGGAGGGGGCGTGAGATAGGGTTATTATTTATGAACGTGCTTCTCAAATGATGAGCTGACATGTGAAGTGTTCAACAGCCCAGAGCATGTTTTATATGTTACACTGTCCAAAGCAGGCACATTACGGTAGATATTTTTCCTCAACCCCAGTAAGTATAAACATTCTGGATCACTATGTGTGGAATATTGCCCACATGCGGATCAGACTTTGTGGTTTGATAGAATCTATTATCATGTTATGATGTTTAACTGTTAACAATCAGCGTCGCCTGGTTTGAACTGAACAAAACTACGTTGTACTGTGATGAACAGTGGAAAACATGAGTCACATGGTGAGTCCGGTGGAGAACCACCTCGTTATGATACGCAAAGTAAAAATGCAACACATCCCCTCCACCCAGATGATTCCTCCGCGGCCCCTCCCCCAGGTCCACGCCCTCTGGCCCCATCCCTGCTCCGCTCCCAGCTCACTGCTGGGCCTCCCTGGAAGAGGAGGGACGCGCCTCCTCATGCTCTGTGTGTGTGTGTGCTGTGGAATTTTGCCTGCTCTGTTCATTATTCTGTTTATTTATTTATTTATCTGCATTTTCTTTATTTTCTTCATTTTTGTTCATTTTGTTCATTATTTTGTTCATTTTTGTGCATTATTCTATGCATTTTGTTTATTTTTTTTGTCAATTTTTGTTCATTTTCTTCATCATTTTGTTCATTTCTGTGCTTTTTCTTCATTATATTCATTTTTTCTTTTTTGTTCATTATTTGTACAGGTTCTAAATTATTTATTTTTTTATGCATCATTTTGTTCATTTTGTTTATTATGTCAGCTTTTGTTCCTTTTCTTATTTTGTTCATTTTTGTGTTGTTTTTCCATTGTATTTATTTTTGTGCAGGTTCTTCATTATTTTGTTAATTTTGTGCATTTTATTCAATTCTTTATTTGTATAGTCATAATCACTGATTATCTCTAGGCGCTTCACAAGTCGAGGCTGAGACCTCAAGACTAGACAGAGTAAATCCAACAGGACCACAGACAGCAAGCAAAGACAATTTAGTGAATTATTTTGTTCATTTTTATGCATTTTCTCCATTAATTTGTTCATTTTTTTCACTTTCATCATTATTTTGATCATTTTTATTCATTTCATCATTTTATTCATTTTTGTGCATTTTGTTTTTCATTTTGTGCATTTTGTTCATTATTGTCCATTTTCTTCTTTATTCTTTTCATTTTTCTGCATTTTGTTCCTCATTTTGTTCATTTTTGTGCAGTTTCTTCTTGATTCTTTTCATTTCTTGTGCATTCTGTTCTTTATTTTTTCATTTTTTGTGACGTTTGTTCTTCATTTTGTTCATTTCTGTGCATTTTCTTCATTACTCTGTTAATTTTTGTTAATCTTCTTTGTTATTTTGTTCGTTTTCTTCATTATTTTCTTGCTTCACCTCTGCTGACATTGGTCCGTCATGTTTACAGGACAGTCCCAGTCGAGAACCACCTGTTTATGATATGCAAACAAATCCCCTCCACCCAGATGATTCCTCCGCGGCCCCTCCTCCAGGTCCACGCCCTCTGGCCCCATCCCTGCTCCGCTCCCAGCTCTCTGCCACCAGGCCTCCCTGAAAGAGGAGGTGCGTTGAGGAGGGACGCTCCTCCCTGGGCTCGCTGTGTGTGTGCTTGTGTTTTGTGTTGCCTGTGTTTGCCTGGTGCTCTTTTTCAGCCGAGCAGAGCAGAGCAAGGATCTGGGCCAGATCTGGAGCTGCATCTGAAATACATTAAAACCCTGGAGAAGAAGGACCCTCTGTAATCTCCTCCGAGGCTCCTATTTGCTGTCAGAGGAACACCCATACATGCAGCAGCAGCTCCCGCACTCTGCTTTCAATCTCCTGCAGTCCAAATATTTTCCAGTGGGCAAGGCTGGAGAGAGGGAAGCTGGAAGACATCCCTAGCAGGTAAACACTGCTTCTACACTTCAAATACAACCTTAAACATCAGTGCTTTTACTTAAGTGTGTGTAGATGAGTGCAGATTGAGGGTACGTCAATGCAAAGACCACTGCTTTGGGAAACTTTCCAAAGACCGAACATATTTTCCACTTCTATGAAATCCTTCATTTTGGATCATGGCACCTCTGATTCATGTTGCGACAGGATTATTTTACTTATTTCTGGTCATTTTGTCATTGATTTTCTTGATTATTCTGTTCCTTTTTCTGCACTTTTGTGATTATTTTGTTCATTTTTGTTCATTTTCTTTCTTTTTCTCCACTTTTTGGTTATTTTTCAGGGTTTTTTTTGTTCATTTCTGTTGATTTTTGTGTATTATTTTACTAATTTCAGGTGATTTTTGTGAATAATCGCATTGATTTTCTTGATTATTCTGTTCCTTTTTCTGCACTTTCGTGATTATTTTGTTCGTTTTTCTTCATTTTCTTTCTTTCAATTTTTGGTTTTTTTTCGGGTTTTTTAAATTCATTTTCTGCTGATTTTTGTGTGTTATTTTACTCATTTCAGGTCATTTTGTCAATAATTGCATTGATTTTCTTGATTATTCTGTTCCTTTTTCTGCACTTTCTTGGTGGTTTTGTTCATTTTGTTAATTAATAGGTTTATTTTTTTATTTTCTTGACCATTTTCTTTCTTTTTCCTTCACTTTTTGTTTTTTTTGTTCTGTTAATTTTGTGGACTATTTTGCTAATTTCAAGTAATTTTGTCAATTTTTTTCACTGAATTTCTTGATGATTTTTTCATTTTTGCCCATTTTGTTCATTTTAAGAATTTTATTTCATTCTGTTTTTTCTGTTTGGTTCAGTTTGTTGCGTATTTTAATCATTTTTGTTCATTCTATCCTTTATTTTGTAAATTTTTGCTCATTTTGTGGATTTTTTAAAAAATATTGTCAATTTTCTTGATTGTTTTCTTCATTTTTGTTTAATTTTCTTCACTTTGTTACTATTTTATTCATTTTTATTTATTTTATTGTTTGTTTTGTTTGTGTATGTTCATGTTGTTTGTCATTCTATTCATCTTTTGCTCATTTTTGTACATTTTGTGCATTGTGTTGCTCATTATTGGTTCACTCTCTTGGTAATTTATTCATTTTTGTTCAATTTAATTTACTTCGTTACTTATTTTGATCAGTTTTGTTCATTTTATTCATTTTTGTTGATTTCTGCGCACTTGTTTGGTTATTCTGTTGATTTTTTGCTCATTTTCTGTGCATTTTGTATTTTATTTTAATCATTTTGTTAATTTTATCACCTATTTTTTATTTTTGCTCACTTTCTTAGTTATTTTGTTCATTTTTGCTCATTTCTGAACATTTTGTGCCTTGTTTTGCTCCTTGTTGTTAATTTTCTCAATTATTTTCTTTTGTTTTTTTTTGTTCAGTTTTGTTTACTTTGTTGCTCATTTTTTGCTTTGTTTTTTTGTTTTTCTCTGTGTTTTGTTTGCTGTTTGTTCATTTGGTGGATCATTTTTGTTAATTTTCTTGATTATTTTCTTTATTTTTGTTTCATTTGATTTAAGTTGTTGCTTATTTTGATCATTAATATTAATGTATTTGCGTATTATGGTCATTTTCACCCACTTTGTTGGTTGTTTTGTTCATTTCTGAACATTTTGTTTTATTTTTGTTTGTTTCTTCATTGTTTCCTTCATTTTGTTTTCATTCATTCATCTTTGTGGTTTATCTTTCTGTTTTGGGTCACTCTCTCAGTTGTTTTGTTTAGATTTTGTTCACTTGGGGAATTACTTTGATGCGTAATTTAATTCCTTTTATTACATTTTTCATTTGTTTTGTGACTATTTTGTTCATTTTAACCCAAAAGAAGACAGAAAGTGTTCAGATACACCTTATATTTCCACATCTGTTTGGATCTGAACCGATAGCTGCTCTGATGCAGTTTATTTCTGCAGGACAGTGTGTTAACATTTATGCTTTATGTCCAAATCTGTGTTGTAACTACAGTTCACAAACCCACAAGGCTTTTTCCACCACCTCCAAACTGTAAAAAAACAGATGCAAAAAAAAAAACTTTTAATCCTCGCTTTAGGTCAATTTTTTTTCTTTTGTTTGCTGCGTCTCCATGGTTTGGCATTTTAATCACTTTCTCCATTGGTCTTGTGACATGTTAGGACAGTTTTTCCTTTTCTCCTCTGGGCAGATTTTTTTTTTTTTTTTAAAGATGACTCCACGTCTGCTGATTTGAGTTTCTAATCCAGTGCTTCTGCTTTTGTGCACGGCGGCAAACGGGCTAAATGTGTTTTTGTCCTTGTATAGACACTAAGAGACCCCTTCCTCGCATGAACAATTGAGCCGTGTACGTAATCCGTGTTCCTCGGAGGCTGAGTGCAGGGGGTCAGAGGAATGTCTTACTCATTTCACCGTACAGCAGCGAGCTGTGCCCGTGCACATCCTGACGCCGGGCTGGCTTTCAAAAGTTTTCCAACCTCAACACCAGCTTTTTCCAGACGTGCACCGACAACGCCAGGGTTTCACGACACGCGCCGGGTTGTTCATTCAGTTCGAAGGTGTCAGCGTCGGCGTGAATCTAAAGGCAGATTCAATACGTGTGTTTCATTTTGTTGCTTTTAATGTAACTTTTGTGCATTAAAAAAAAAAAAAACACAGCCTTACATGAAGAGTGATGGTTTGTTCATTTTGAGATTCATTTTCTTAATAATGTTGTTCATTGTTGTTAATGCAGAAAATAAAAAAAATGAAGAAAATTACTTTATTCATTTTTGTTCATTTTCATTATTATATTTGTCATTTTGTTCATTTTCATCATTATTTTGATTGTTTTCGTTCATGTTACCTTATTTATTTTGTTCATTTTCATCGTTATTTTATTAATTGTTGTTCATTTTCATCATTATTTTGATTATTTTTGTTCGTTTTCATAATTATTTTATTCATTATTGTTCATTTTCATCATTATTTGATTCATTTTTTTGTTCATTTTCATTATTATTTTACCCATTTTTGTTCATTTGTCATTGGCTTATTCATTTTTGTGCATTTTCGTCATTATTAATTTTGTTAATTTTCATCATTATTTTGATTGTTTTCATTCATGTTCATTGTTACTTTATTCATTTTGTTTATTTTCATCTTTGTTTCATTCATTTTTGTTCATTTTCATCATTGTTTTGTTTATTTTGTTCATTTTCATCATTATTTAGATTTTTTTTCATTTTCATAACTATTTGATTCGTTTTTGTTCATTTTCATCATTATTTGATACATTTTTGTTCATTTTCATCATTATTTGATTCATTTTTGTTCATTTTCATCATTGGCTTATTCATTTTTGTGCATTTTCATCATTATTTTATTCATTTTCATCATTTTATTCATTTTTGTTCATTTTCATCTTGATTATAGTCATTTTTGTGTATTTTATTCATTTTTATGTTTGTTTAGTGGATCGTTGTGGTTGTTTTTTTCCATTTTGTTAAACTTTTTGTTTACCCGAGGAATAGTTTTATTCCTTTTGTTCATTTCTGATCATGTTGTTGAAGGTTTTGTTCCCTTCGTTGCTCATTTGTTCATTTTGATCTAGTTTATTTTTTTGTCATTTTTGCTCATGTTCGTCATTATCTTGTTTTGTTTTTGCCCGGTTCTGTTCATTTTGTGGGTTATTTTGATTGTCTATGTTCACTTCCTGTTTATTTCCTTCATTTTCTTGACTATTTTGTTAATTTTTTTTGTTCCCTTCATAAAGTTCTGCAGAAAAGGCAGAAGTTAATTCATGTCTGATGTTCATTCTGTTTATTTTCAGGATTACTTTGAAACATTCTTTGTTCATTTTGTTGAATTAATGCTTATTTTATTCATTTTATGAATATTTGGTACTTTTTTTTATTTTGTTCATTTCACAGATATTTCATTCACTTTTGCTCTTTTTTTTGTTTGTTTGGTCCTTTTCATTGCAGCCTTTTGAACAGACTTGTATTGCTGTCCTGGTTGTGCACATCCTTACATGAACCTCTCCTGGTCTATTTTCCTGTCCAGATCTCAGGCTTTATGGTCGATTAGTGCCGCGACTAGTTTCAAAGGCCACACTTCAGACGAGCCCTCGGCCATATCATCCCTCTAGACGTGTGCGCAGGAGGCTCCAAGGCCAAGTGAGCGGCTGTCGCATAAATACAGGAAACACCTGAGGATCTTCCAGGGAACACAAATCCAAACAACAAGCATCAGCTCTGTTTTTTTAAGAGGCTCCCTTGTTAATTAAACATGTCACGCTGGGGGCGAAAGAATGTGAAGAAGGCGCCTGAGGTGATCCGCACCGTGACCGAAGGCCTCAAGTCCCTGTACCGGAAGACGCTGCTGCCTCTGGAGCAGTATTACGGCTTCCACGACTTCCACTCCCCCAGCCTGGAGGATGCCGACTTTGACAACAAGCCCATGGTGCTGGTGGTTGGACAGTACTCCACTGGAAAGACCACATTCATCAAGTAAGATGTTCCAGCTGGCTGGTATCACCACAAATGTTCTCACTATCAGATTGATGTTGAAAATGATCACAGTAAATGTCAAATTGTTGTTTTATTCAACTATAAAGGCAACGTTTTGGTCATGAGTGAAAAAAAACAGATGATGATTTGTGGTTTTAATTCGTTAGTAAAAGGTGCAAAAAGTTCCATGACATAAAAGATAGAACTAGAATGGTGCTCAGTAGAGCACAGACATCCACCAAAGCCCATAGTGTCTTCATTATTTTGTATATTTTCTTCATTATTTTGTTCATTGTCTATTATTTTCCTCATTATTTTGTTCATTTTTGCTCATTTCCCTCCTTATTTTGTTCATTTTTGCTCATCTCCTTCATTTTCTGAAGTGTTGTGTTCATCTTTTATCATTTTCCTCATTAGTTTGTTCATTTTGATTATTTTCTTCATTATTTTGTACATGTTCTGCATTTTGTTCCTATATGTTGATATTCTTCATTATTTTGCTACCTTTTTTATCATTTTGTCATTATTTTGTTCAATTTCTATAATTTCCCTCATTATTTTGGTCATTTTTGCTCATCTCCTTCATTATTTTGGTCATTTTTGCTCATTTCCTGAAGCACTGTGTTCATCTTTTACCATTTTCTTCATTATTTTGTTTGTTTTCTATCATTTTCTTCATTATTTTGTTCATTTTTTGCTCATTTCCCTCATTATTTTGTTCATTTTTTGCTCATTTCCCTCATTATTTTGTTCATTTTTTGCTCATTTTCTGAAATGTTGTGTTCATCTTTGATTACTTCCTTCATATTTTGAACATGTTCTGCAATATTTTGTTCATATATGTTCATATTCTTCATTATTTTGCAAACTTTTCTATCATTTTGTCATTATTTTGTTAATTTTCTATCATTTTCCTCACTATTTTGTTCATTTTTGCTCATTTTCCTCATTATTTTGTTCATTTGTGCTCATTTTCTGAAATGTTGTATTCATATTTTATCATTTTGCACATTAGTTTGTTCATCTTTGATTATTTCCTTCATATTTTGAACATGTTCTGCAATATTTTGTTCACATATGTTCATATTCTTCATTATTTTGCAAACTTTTCTATCATTTAGTCATTATTTTGTTAATCTTCTATGGTTTTCCTCATTATTTTGTTCATTTTTGCTCATTTTCTGAAATGTTGTATTCATATTTTATCATTTTCCAAACTGTTTTGTTCATCTTTTGTCATTTTCCTCAGTTTGTTCATTTTTGATTATTTTCTTCATTATTTTGAACATGTTCTGCATTATTTTGTTCATACATGATCATATTCTTCATTATTTTTCTAACTTTTGTATCATTTCCTCATTATTTTGTTCATTTTCTATAATTTTCCTCATTATTCATTTTTGCTCATTTTCCTCATTATTTTGTTCATTTTCCTCATTTTTGTTCATTTTCTAAACTGTTTTGTTCATGTTTTTATCATTTTCCTCATTATTTTGTTCATATATTTTCATTTTCTTCATTATTTTGCTAACTTTTTTTTATCATTTCCTCACTATTTTGTTCATTTTTGTTTATTTTCTTCATCAGTGTGATCATTTCTGTTCCTTTCCTTTGTCATTTTGTTCCAATTTTGCATACCTTGTTCATTTTGTGGGTTATTTTGATTGTATATGTTCATCTTCTTGATTTGTTTAATCCATTTTTTATTCACGTTTAAAGGCAGGGTTCTGGTCGTGAATGAAAGTTGAAACCAGACGGTGATTTGTAGTTTTGATTCGTCAGTAAAATTTGCAATAAGGTGAAGAAGTGCAAAAAGGCATAGACAATTGCAGTGAAACTAAAGTCGTCACTTACTGGTAACAAACAGCAGTCGTTTATGAATAAACCACCTTTAACCTATAACACTCAGTGACTGTGAACCACGTGGTTTTATCCTTATAAAAAAGTCTCATTATTTAATAGACACACCTCATATCTGCCCCTCCTTGAATCACCACCATATCCTGGTGGAGGGGTTTGTGTGCCTGAGTGAGCCGAGGAGCTATGTTGTCGGGGGCAATTT
Source organism: Pseudamia nigra (assembly GCA_029823295.1). NCBI lineage: Eukaryota > Metazoa > Chordata > Actinopteri > Kurtiformes > Apogonidae > Pseudamia > Pseudamia nigra. Next base: position 1,713 of record JAQQAE010004487.1, on the reverse strand, counting down.
GCCCCTGGTTGGGTCTCCCGAGACAAATTGGTCCTAGGTGACAATTCAGACTAGAGTGATTCAGAAGATCCTTATACCGTCGACACATTCACACCTCATTGTGCTTAATGAGGTGCTGGTTAGGTGATCATCTCAACCAAATCTGATTTAATGAGGAAAAGTGAGTCAGTCAGGGTTTTTCCACCAAATACTGATTTCTGAACTCCTCCAAAAGGTAAAACATTAGCATTGTATTGTTAAAAAATGAATGTACTTTACTTGTTACTATACATCTTTTTTTTATTTTGTCCATTTGTCACATTCTGCTAATAAATGCTCTCAATGACCCGTGCTTTTATTTGGAATACTGGAAAAATGTTTCCAGGAGTGTAGAGAACAAAACAAAAGTGTTCATTTTACTCAAACGCGCACCTATAAAAAGTAAAATCAAGAATGTGATCGTTTTTACAATGGTCTCTTCATTTTCTTCAGAGCTGTACCTTGGGAGTGATTTGTCCCTCGGCCAATCAGAGCACTGTCTGAGGAAAAGTGGGCGGGTTTTAACGCTGCCTGTCACTGTGACAGAATTACACAGGAAAACCAGGGAAAAATCAAAACACTATTTTGGTGGATTCTCTTTTAGTTTATAATAGACACATATAAGTGGTGTTAACATGTGGGAGCTTTAGTCAGAAGTAAAGGAGTAAAGGACCAGAGGTGAGTAGAGTACACAGAAACAGTACTCAAGTAAACGTAGTATGTTACAATTATAGTGATTCACGTAGTACTCATAATTGTCTGTACTTGAGTAAGAGTAAAAATAACTACTCAAGTATAATAACTTCATAACTTACAATCTATCGCAGCATAATATACTATATTGTCCATTTTTCCTCATTTTGTTGATTTGGTTTATTTTTTTTTTTCATTTTTGTTACTTTACTAGATTATATTGTTCATTTTTACTCAGTTTGTTGCTCATTTTGATGATTTTTGTTCAATTTTGTTGACATTTTGCCAGTTTTGTTACCTTACTAGATTTTTTGATCATTTTCGCTCGTTTAGTTGCTTATTTTGTTTGTTTTTGTTCATTTTTGTTACTTTACTAGATTATGTTGTTCATTTTTGCTCATTTTGTTGATTTTCATTCAATTTTGTTCACTTATTTGATGATTTTGATGCTTTCGTTAGATTTTGTGGTTAATTTTCTCATTTTTGTTAACTCACTAGATTATTTAGTTCATTTTTGATCATTTTGTTGCTTAGTCTATTAATTTTGTTGATTTACTTGATGGTTTTGTTCATTTTTCATCTGCTATTTTGTGAATTCTCTTGATTTCAAACCTTTGACTCTTACTCAATGAGGTGGAGAAAAATGTACTCGAGTATTACTCGCCTCTGGATATGGACACACTTATAACCACATGTGTGTGTGTTACTGACAGGTATTTGCTGGAGCAGGATATTCCTGGAAGCCGGGTGGGCCCTGAACCCACCACGGACTGCTTCACTGCCATCATGCACGGGGATGTGGAGAGTGTGATTCCCGGGAACGCCCTGATCGTGGATCCCAACAAACCCTTCCGCAAACTCAACCCCTTCGGAAACACGTTCCTCAACAGGTGAGATGTTTCCCACAGAGTCCAGAGAGTCGACCGCACCAGCAGAGAGGACGTTTCAGGAGGCATGGGGGGAGGGGAGGGGGGTCATCACTCCCGTGACAGCCACAAGGCA
>JAQQAE010004486.1:0-18704 GCA_029823295.1 Pseudamia nigra | reverse complement strand
GTTGCCTGCATGAGTTTATTTAGAACTGAAGAAGCTTCCTGGATCGGTAGCGAAATGTCTTCAAACCAAATTTCCAGCCCAACTGACAGAAAGAAAACCACACGCCTTGGATGCCATGACCTGGATGACTGAGAATCTTCACAGACATGCTCAAATTCTACATGTTTATTGGCATGCAGTGTTTTTTCAATACGGTACTGAAGGAAATGAATTGACTTCATTCATTGTGTACATTTTTTTGTTCATTTTTTTTTGTTACTTTTGAATAATTTTTTCATTTTCATTATTGTTTTATTAATTTTTGTTCAGTTTGTGCAAATTCTATTGATTATCTTAGTAACTGATTTTAGTTTTTTAATTAATATCTGAATTATTTTTATTTTTTGAGAATGTTTTATTATATTATGCTCTGAATTTGAGTGCAATGGCAAAAAAATGTACACATACTTTACTAGAAATATGCTCAAATTATATATGTGTTTACAATTTTATTTAAAAAACACACATTTGCCTGCGTTGATTTCAGTAAAAGTGGGACACAACTTGACGACCTTTGGAAAACACCGGTCACGTGACGGTTTAGAGTATGGTATGGGAATTTTGCTTTTTTTTGAGAACAAGAGAAAAACTGCAATTATCATCTTTGCAGGAGAGTGAATTCTTTCTCAGCCCACTGTTCACTGACCCCTTTTCTCTACTATGTCTTTGTCTCCAAGGCCCTTCCAATTTTCAGTCATTTTCTGCTATTTCAGTCTATTGAATAAAAACCTAAAGGGTGGAGCAACAGGACGTAAAAGACACCTGGAATATCAAATGGCTCATAGGGATTCAGTCCTTAGCGTGTTTCACTTCATTGAGACATCTGCAGAATCCACATTCATACGCGAGGCCTGACATTCCTTTCAAACGACTTCATTCTTACCATATTTCAACATTATTTATTGTGACAGCACAAAGGGGATTGCCAGGAAAGTTTGGAAACAGCAAAGTGCCACTCATGAGTGATTGGTTGGTTTTTAAGTAATCTTCTTAGTAAAACTGGGACTTTAACTTTTCAAGCTGTAGCCTCACATGACTGGACCGTTCTCCACACTCGATTTTGGTTGTTTTTAGTCTGTCCAAGAAAAGCTATTGTCACTGCAGACAAACACAAACAGTGAAATAGCAAGGAGTTTTATCTTTTCACTCGGAGGGACAGAATGGTCATGCAGTCACAGTGAAGTTTAATTTCATTTGCCAGGGACACAGGAGGAGGGCAGACTCTTTGACTAACAGGGAAATGAGTGTAGGGCTGAGTCATGCTGTAAATAACACAGAATGACACTTTAAAACTTATATTAATAGCCATCATTGTGGAGAGCAGACAGTTCATTTACTCTGATTGGTAGTTGAAATACTTTTCCAGGAGCAGTATTTGCCCAGTCAGCAGTATCTGTGCAAACAGCTATAGAGTAGGACAGATGCTGTTTACGAGTCCGGTGGTGCTACGGTTGAATGGATGCAGTATAGATAGTAATTAAGCACTAAACTAGTGATTAGTCAAGATTAGGGTCAGAGTGTCGACCAAAAGGTCATGGTATGGGATAAACGGTATATTTGAAAGCTTCAGAAACCAACATCAAAGCATTTGACTGCACCATGGTCACATTCAAGATCCTTAAGAATTTTCCAATTGACTGACCCTCAGAATCAGAATCAGAATGTTCTTTAATTGCCAAGTATGCATACACATACAAAGAATTTTACTTGACATTAAGATGCACTCATATTGAAGCGCCCAAAATGACGCGGCAGCCGTCTGTGGCGCCTCATTCCCTTAAAGTAACGGACTGTCTTGTCTCTTAATGTAACTAAGTGTTTCTTGCTGTAATTTGGATTTGTCCTGTGTCAAAAACCTTTTGGTTCCTTATTAACCGATTCAAAGTCTTCGCTGTCATAGTGCATGCATAATGTACAATGCTGAACAAAATATAGAAGTTGAAGGTGTCTCCAAACTTTTGACTGGTACTGTGAAAGTACTGTAGTGTCTTTAATCACGTTCCCTGTTTGTACAAGCTCTATTTATATACATACTATATGTGCAGGGCAACACGGTGGTGCAGTGGGTAGCACTCACAGCGAGAAGGTCCTCGTTTCAATCCCAGGACCTTCCCAGGTGGTGGGGCCTTTCTGTGTGGAGTTTGCATGTTCTCCCAGCTGGGATAGGCTCCAGCATCCCCCCTTCATGCACTATATGTGCAAGAAGAACAATAACTAAAAGTAGGAAAACAGTGTCATTTGACTAAAATAAACTCTGCTGATAGACAATGACTGGAGAAATGTATGAAAAATGTACCAGAAGAAGCAATTTTCAGATCACATGGTTCAAAAACAGAAAATGAGTCAAAAAGCACGCGACACATAGCTCAGCATGACTTCCCACACATCCTTTCATGCATTGGATTTTTTCTTTTCAATCGCTCCTACTTTAACTGGAAAAAACATGAGGGGTACATCGCACTGCTGTAAGACAAGACACTTTGAGAAAGTTATAGATTAAGAGAAAAAAATAGAGGGGAAAGCAATTGAGGTCAGCCTAGGGCCGGTACACTAATGAAAGCAGAAATTGCCATTCTAGCACCAAAAATCCTGTCAGTGTTACGAAGTAGTATGTAGCATTTTACTGTGCAAAATTGAAATTTGAGTGCACTGAAGGTTGAGGCGTCTGTAGTCTCACTAAGAGGTAAAGCTCTGTGTCACTGTGGCCATAATAGCCTGAGGCTGTGTCACTGCAGCGACAATTGCCTCTTAACTGAACTGTCCATGGCGGCAAAATGAGTGACAGGCAGGGATTGACCAATCAGACGTGTCACTCTGCCAGATGCACAAACTCCCATCACTCATGAAGGGAGAGTGATGAGACAGGCAGGTACCACCCGAATCCCCAAATGTCAGTGGACTCCTTTAAATTTAGCTGTCAGACTCAAAGCTAGACAGATAGACAGACAGGCAAACAGACAAAGAGACAGGGAGAAATCAAAAGTGTCTGGCCTGTAAAGCTTCGGGCCATCATTGTGAATTCAGTCAGCTGCTTTGTGCAGTGAGCACACTGTGCTGTCTTTTTCCATACACCGTGTTCTCTTTATGGAGTTATGAAAGGTGTCACATTACGGCGGAGGCACAAAAGCTCATTCTGCACAGTCTAAAACCTTTAGATACACATATATACAGATCAAGAAAGGCCAAAAAGCTGCTACTGTGAACCACAAAGCACACAAGAGCACTCAAACAAGTGCAAAACACCTCTTTGTAGTTCAATACTACACTACCAGTCAAAAGTCTGGAGACACCTTCATTGTAAAACATTAAAACTGTGAGAGAACACATATGGAATTATCTCAAGTCAGATTTAAAAGGGTAGATGATTAGGGGTTTGTAAGACAGGGATGGTGGTGATTAGGCTCAAAAACACACTTCCACACCTGCCTGAACTACACACAGGCTTCTTTATTTTAAGAAAAGTCAGTCACTTAGAAAAATCTCAAGAACATTAAATGTGTCCACAAAAACTTTACTGACAGGCTCTCATGAGAACCATCACAGAAAAGGAAGACCAAGAGGAGACATTAATTAGAATTACCAGCCTCAGAAACCTACCGTTTACAGCACCTCAGACGGGTTGATGGTTTTGGCAACTGCATTTGCTTACACATTCAAGGTTGTTGAAATTTTCAGACTGACTGACTGACCTTCATTTCTTACAGTAATGATGGGCTGTTTCAAAACTACATGTGTCTACTTTGGACAATCTAAAATATAAAACATGTTCTGGGCTTGATTTACTGCTTCACTCCATAGATGTATTCCACACTTTGGTCGTTTGTACTAATGTGCAGTGTTGAAAATCATAAAAAAAAAAAAAAACACTGGAGGAGGAGGTGTGCCCAAACTTTTGCCCTGGTAGTGTTTTTGTTGTCAGTCATGTCAAATCCTACTGGACCTTGAAATACATGATTTCAGTCTGGTCCTCCACATGCCAACTGTGCACTACCTGATCTAATCTAGGCCTATTGTCAGTCACGATGGAACATCTTAGCTTTTGGCATCGCCAGATGCAAAACTGTGCCCACAGGAATTATTTTAAAATTGCCATATTCAGTTTTAATTTGTGTAAAAACATCATAGGGAACTGTCAGAATAACCTGTCTACAGTAACATCACCTGCAAAACTGAAAACAATTACATGCTGATATTGAAGTGGATGAAAAAGACTCTTTATGACCGCTTTATGGCCTTTTCTGTAAAACTTTAACCCTGCTGAATTTTTCAGTCAGCGCATGTCTGTCGTGGAATCACCTATTTGTATGTTCAATTGTTTAGTGTTATGTGTATCATCATCAGTCCCTGACTCATCAGATTTGGCTGCTCAGTGCAGAAGTTCAGTTATCTTTCCTCTTTCTTTTCTCCATTGGCATGATGACTTCAACCACATTAATATCAAGGAGTCAACAAACCGACAGCTGAGGATTGGGGACATGCAGCAAATGGCTACTGTATTGTGTACACTTGTTAACACAGCTCTTTAACGCACATATCTAATTATCACATCACACTGCAGGTGCATTTAGTCATGTATGTAGAGATATTCAATACATTCAAGACTTGCTGAAGTTTAAACTGAGCATGAGGATCGAGAAGTCAGGTGATTCACACGACTTTGAATGTGACACGGTTGTTAGTTTGGGTATTTTACAAACTGCTGATCTACTGGGATTGTCACACATAACAATCTCTACAGATTACAGAGAATAGTGTGGAAAAAGAGAAACTATCCAGTGAGCAACAGTTCTCTGATGAAAATGCCTTGTTGATGCCAGAGGTCAGGGGAGAATGGGCCTACTGGTTGGAGCTGAACAGTAACTCATATGACCACTGGTTCCAACTGAGTCATGCAGAAGAGCATCTATGGACGTACAACATGTCAAACTTTGAAGCAGATGGACAACAGCAGCAGAAAAATCACACATGGTGACACTCCTGTCAGTTAAGAACAGGAAACTAATGCTACAATTCACATGGACTCAGTGGTAGCAAGGTGTACCTAATAAAGTGGCCAGTGACTATATTTTTGAGCATTTAAAATAAATAACGTGTAACTGTTTTAATGCTTTTTATTTGATGTTGGATGCTTATTGACATGCAGAAGTTGTTTCCATGGTGTCATTTAAGTTAATTTCAATTCATTTGGTTTCTAATTTAATTCAGTTGTGTTTATTTTCCTGATTATTTGGCTAAATTTTCTGTTGGTTTTGTTTATTTTCTGCATTATTTTGTTCATTTTTTCCCATGTTTTCAAAATATTCAAATTTGTTGAACTTTCTTGATTTTTATTCTACTTCTTTGATTATTTTGTAGCCTGAATTTGAAAGCAATGATGAAGATATACATGCAAATTTTGCTCAAAACACACTCCAATTAAATATTGATGACCGGTGGAAATATGGGTCAGAAGTAACCAGGATAAATAGGAAGAATCCAGGGTTCATATCTGAATTGGTATATATGAAATCTTATCAATTCTCATCGAATGTTAAGAACCAAGTCACTGATATGTGACCTGATGGACTGTTTCAGGATTGTCACCATTCTTAATGTTACTATGTGACCTTTTCCATTTCATTCACTTCCTCTCAGAGCAGACTGACCCGGTGAATCTGCAATTTATTACTCGTCAAAAAGATGCATCAGTGAGGAAACGACAGCCTAAAGAATAAAGAGTCCTCCCCATCTTACACCTTGTAACTTTTGCTTCGGTGAAGAAAGCAATCATAGAATTCAATTCCTGTGTCCTTGAGAATTTCCCTAAGTTTCTGATGGTGAAGACCGGGGGAGTGGTGGTGGGGGTGGGGGGGGGTGAGGCGATGGAGCGGGTAGAATTCAGTCTACATGGTTCAGCGAAGGAACAAACAGTGATCTCATTCCCTCAGCAGCATTTTGGCAACAACACAACCACAACAGGAAGCTCTTATCACACCTTCTCTCATTCCTTGGAGTCCGGTTTAGGTTCAGCAGTGAAAAAAACACAAATAAAAAAGCTGGTGCTGGAGTTGTAGCTGAGCCATTACATGAAGAAGCACAATGGAGCACAGTCTCCGAGGCAGTAGGCTTTGCTTAATTTTCCTCATCTCTTCAGGCATTTCTACCTCCTGTGATGATTTTAGTGATTCAGTGAAACAGAAACAACCAGGGAAACATCTAAATGTAAAATATGATCAGTGAAATAGTAAAGATGTGTTTCTGTGTGTGGTTTGGACATTTGTAGACCAGGAACAGTTAAAGCTACAATAACTGATTTTTTTGGCCACTTGGGGGCAGCACACACAGACTATAGACTATGACCTTTTCACCCCGCCATTTCCACTCAAGCTCAAATAATTCTACAAGACATCCAAAAGTGATACCCTTGTATAAAAAATAATAAGATAAACTAAAAACACTTAGCAAAACAAGAAAACAAGAACGAAAAATTCACAAAATGACTACCAAGACGATAATGAATTATACTAAATGAACAACAGAATTAGCAAAGATGAATAACACAACCAGTTCAGTTAACCAAATAAGCAGTACAAGTAATAAACTGAACAAAAAATGACCAAAAGTAACCAACAGCATTGGAGGAAAATCAACAAAACAAGCAACAAAATTAACTGAACAATCAAGTAAATAAACAAAATTGAAAATAAGCTGCAAAATAAGCAACAAATCATTGATCACATCATCATATCTTATATTTTATTTGACTAAAAATAGAAATATTTATATTTTATTTTATTTTATGCCCAATTCTGGATTTTATCACTTTATTCAACACAATTAATGTTGTCTTTGCTCTGTTTTTATCACAAAATTCTGCTTTATGACATTACTCACTACTTTTTTCAGGTGTGTTTTTTTCCTTTTACTGATTAATGACAAAACCTTGTGTGGTTGAACTTTGTATGTCCAGGCTCACGGTTTGAAAAAACTTTTCTGTTCTGATCACACAATTTGAAACTTTTGAACCACTTCTCAACAAGTTTTGGGGACATTTGATAAACAGACGCAAGATGAGAAAAAGTACCATGAGAAGTTGGAGATGACGAAGATGGAGTATAAATGAAGCTTTACACAGTAGTAAACGTCTGATTTGTGAAGACATGCAGTATTGGATTCATCATTGCCAGTTCCTAATTTATTGTAAAATGTTCCACCAGGTCTGTCTTTGAGCATTTCCAGTCTTTTACCATTTCATGCCACTGATTCAACTGTTTTGAAATTTGTTGCAACCATTAAGCTTAACATGAGGATACAATAAAAAAATAATAAAATATTTCAGTTTAAATACTGGGTATGTTTTCTTTGCACTATTTTAAACTGAATATGTGTTTTGTAAATCATCACATTCGTTTTGTATTTACATTTTAAACAGTAACTCAGCTTTTTGGAATCAGACTTATTAGGCTTAATAATAATATTAATAATCAATTGCCCCTCGGGGACAAATAAAGTTATGTGGATTGAATTGAATTAACTTATTAGAATTAAAGGTGTTTTTGTGCAAGTGTTTTATATTTGAAGGGTTTTTCATGTTTTAAAGCCACATATACTGGGTTTATCACATGATGATCAATTGTTGCTGAGATTTAGGGAAGAAAAGCTGCAGCCTGAGGAATCGTCAGCGTGTTTCTATCCCTTTATGCCCTCCAGCCCCCAACACCTTTGATCCACTTCATCATTTTCCCCTCTAATCATCCCTTCCCTTTTTGACACTCTCCTTTTTAACTCGTGGTTTTTCTCTAAATCACAGCTATCAACTAACTTTAACCTCAACTGCTCAGACCTCTCATTAGCTGATTACAAACAACTCCACCAGCACTCTGCATATAAACCATATTAAAGAGTTTAGGCACAGAAACTTGCTATTATAATTCATCAGCGGGGCTTTTTAAAAAAATGGTGTTAAATTGCAGAATCATGTGATTACAAGGGTCATCTTAGACGGCTCCAGCAAAACGACAGTGTTCATCTGGAGGAAGGTTTTTGTTCTGTTCCACTTAATTCTATGATAATGCAGAGAGAAATTTCTGTTTTAGATGCGAATGAACCATTAAGGGAAAAGAAGGCAGACATGCTGGGAGACACAGGGAGAGAGAGAGAGAGAGACTGGGGAGGGGGGGGGGGGGTCAGAGATTAAAAACAAGGAACAGAGAACAAAAAGAAAGTGAGTGGGCAAGAAAAAGAAAAGGAGGATAAATGACACTCATTGTTCCGTCCTCTTGCTGTCAGTTCTCAGTAATGCTAATCATTAGGCTAATCTGACAGGAGAGTACACACACACACACACACACACCGGCACACACACACACACACACACACCACGTCGCTCACCCCCCTTTGTTGCATTCCACTGCCCAGTGTCAATGAGAGGGAACCGCCACATTACATGGCTGTTTGTTCTCTTTGTACGCTCGCCTCCAATGCTGTTAGGACCAATGGGTATGTGCATGTGTGTGTGTGTGTGTGTGTATGCATGTGTGTGCATGTGCATGTGTGTGTGCTTTTGGAGCCAGTAGCATTTTTTGCCCATGGAGTGAAACTTCACTTCAACTAATTTAGTAATAAAATTGTGGATGGTGATGAATAGTGAAAAATAAAATAAATACACTTCTTTTGCAGCTTCATTCAGTCCAACAGACAATAAAAGACTATAACTGACTTTGTTTTAATGAAAGTTATTATTTTGCATAAATATTTGCAAGCATAAATGCACAACCAGTTACCTTTGGACACAAATTGTCTTTTAGTGATTTTTTTTTTTGGTTTATTTTTATATTACCATTTGTACTGTCCCCTATTTCTGAGTCTGGTCATTCTAATCCACCTCTCCTCTGCAGCAGACATAGCTCTTGTTCTTCCTTTGCTGGAACGGTCCTCATCAGAGCCAGTTTCATCATAATGTCCATTTCACTCAATTAAAGTTTTAGAGATGTTTTTGGACTGGCTGGCTTTCATTTCTTAAAGTAATGATGGATTTTGTTTTCTCTTTACTTAAGTGTTTCTTGCCCTAATATGGATTTGTACGGTAGTTGTAGTAGTACTAATAGGGCTACTGACTCTGTACCCATCCTACTGCTGCACTTACAGTCTGAAGCACATCAAGAAGACAAGACATGACCCAAATGGACTCTTGACATGGCTCCCTTCTGAGTCTGATGAGAGAATGTAAAAAGCTGTCATCAAAGCTAAATGTGGCTACTTTGGACAATGTTCTTTTCAGGAGATGGTGTGTCCAAGCTTTTGGTAGTGTAAGGACACTCAGAAAGTTAAGGATGAGTGTGTTGTAGCTATTACATAGCACTATGTAATGTCATCTATATTGTGTTATTAACTTTGTGTCTTCCCTGTAGTTCTGTGCATCACCACCCTCTGTTCTCTCTCCTTATCCTTCCTACAGGTCTCTAGATGTTCTGGATGTTTGGTTGCTGGCTGTGAACCGGTCCTGTGATTATGGGTGTCATCCAGTGTCGGTGTATTTGTTTGTCTATCTCTACTCTTTTCTTCTGTTTCTCCTGTCTACTAACCCCACCGGTCGATGCAGATGGCTGCCTACCTGGAGCCGTTGGTTCTGCTGGATGGTTTTCTCTTCCATTGAAAGTTTTCTTCCTGCTTGTTGTTCTAGGCTTGCTCTCAGAGGTTCTGTTGGGGTTTCTCTCCATATAGTCTTCAGGTGTCAGACTTGAATTGTGAAACACCTAGAGATAATCTTGGAATATGATCGGCACTGTACAAATCAACTGAATTGAATTTTTATCATTAACTGAAATATTGATTTCATTTTCTACTCAAATAAGTTCAGTTTCATACAAGTTGATGATGTTAAATCTCTTAAAATAGCTACTTCTCTGCATAGATATACTGGAAAAAGTTCTGAAAAGTCTCACTTTAGCAAAAGTAGAGGATGCCACACCTTCCTGGGCTTAATGAATAAAGTTCTTGTCTTGTGGTGTTTAATTTGCAAGTAAATAAATTACAGGGGCAGTTGAAGCTGCTGCAGGCTCAGAATGGTTATGGTGAGTGCTTTAAATGAACACTTCTGTCGCTTCCGACGACTGTTATGTCAAATTTCAATTTCAAGCAATTTAATGTTGTTAAATATCCTAAAAGCATCCTCTTGTCTGCAGGGAGTGCACAACAAAACTTCTTAAAAGTCCTTACAAAACTAAATGATTCTCACTTTCAGTCAAAGTAAAGGAGGCCACGCAGTCTTGGGCTTAAGTGGGATGCAGTACCGTTAAATAAGTGTGTTTGCGTGTGTCTGTGTGGATGTGTCCTAAGGGAAAAGAGGAATCTTGGTTTAGAATAGGTAACAGTGGAATGTAATTGAGCTGAAAATTGAAAAGCGGAGCCGTAGCAAAGCCAAGCTGGAGCGCGTGTACATGTGTGTAGCTAAGTGTGCATCGTGCAGGTAGACTTTGGAATGTGTGTCTATGTGTGTTTGTGTGCACAGGAGCCTGTGCGCGTACCCATGTTTGTTTGTGTTTTAAAACCAGAGTGGGATGCCAGTGTAATCCTCGCACAGCCGGACCCCCAAGGATAACAGAATTTACTGCTGAGTGGGTGAGCCACACAGGCATGCATATGTGGGCCTGCCCCTCCCCCCGACACACACACACACACACACAACCCCATGCCAACTACCTGAGAGAGTAAAGATGAGTGAGGATGAGAGCATGCTGAGTCTCGCTCCTCTTCTCACCAGAAACACTCTCTTGGAAAATTGGAAAGAGCTTTTCTGTCTCCTCTGGGCATCACTCATGATGGTTCATTTTGTTGAGTATACCATGATATACTATTCTGTACATACTGCCGAATCTACAAGAGGGGCTGTAGCTTTATGGTGATTTTATTATACTCCGACTGTGCGACAATGCTCTTTAAAAAGATTCATTTTTGCTGCAATTTCAACATCACACAACTAAATCAGCAGAACAAGTGTGGAATTTGTATATTTCCGCAAACTATACAATGTACTCTATACAATCTACAATATAAACTACACTATATAGTGTTGTTGCTTCCCAATAGGCAGGACTTTCCCACCAGAGAGTTCACATCCTTTTCTTTAAAAAAAATATTACATTTAAGCAATCAAAGGGTGTTAATTATGGTTAATTAGGGTTAGAGAGGTGTTAATTAGGGTTAGAGAGATTGTGGTTTTGTTTAAGAGTCAATTTTATCACATTTTTACAGACTGATGCTAACAAAACTAGCTGATTTTGTAAACCGAGTTGCATTTATATTCAGTTTATATTATATCATATTGTTACTTCTACATGACATTATTTCCTAATCTGGACCAGTGGGCAATAACCAGGCTGTACAGTGAGGCCACTGTGGAAGTAACTTATAGCTGTAACACTGCTAAGTGAGTACATTTTTGTCATGAGTCATAAGTGTTTTATTTAGACCCTCTAATAAGTGATCTGGTGTTCCATCTTTAAGTTTTTGTGCTGTTATTAAGATATTATGGCAAATAAGCCAACAAACCACTGCTGTGAGGGGATTTGATTGGCAGGATGCTATGTTAACTAGCCACCGAGCTGGACCGAGTCGGACCTTTGTATCTTTGTTTCAGCCCTGTGGGGGAGGCGACGCTGAGCCACAGGGCCATAACAATCTTCTATTTATTCAACAGAGCATAGTTCTACCTGGGATACACTCAATTGTAGTTGTGGTGAAGTGTAAAAACAAACTTGAAAAACAAACTTGCTCACATTCATAGAACTGCCATAAAAATAATGGGGAAAGAAACACTACGAATCCATGCTGACTGTGTACGAACAGGCAGTGATGAGACAAGCAACAAAGACCAAGTCAGACTCGGAACCCCTGCTTTTCTGTGAATATGAACTGCTGCCATCAGGAAAGACACTGAGAATGTAACAGTGAAGCTGTTGTTTGTTCCTGCTTCACTTAAGATGCACAGTTCCAGTAAAGGTTGAGCGGTGCACATCCAGCATATTGTTACTTAATTGTGTTATATACTGTACTGCACACTGGTTGCACTCTACATTGTCATATTTTAACATTGGTATTAGTTTGATGTCTGTAGATGGCATGTGAATGAGATTAAGACATGTTCTAAGACCTGTTTGAAGTAATGCTTTAACACGATACCCAAGACAAATGTCCCCTTGCAGACAATAAAGTGTTTACACTAACAACACCGTGACATGACTGTTTGGCAATACTTGGTGAAGTCTTACAGAGTCAGTAACAGCTAGCATTAGCTTACCCATAAGACCCCTTTGATTTGTGTTTATATACTTGTACAGAAAAAAAATTGTGCCATCCAAAGAGTAAGTGTGCCTCCTCCTGAAATAACTAACCTTTAATGAGTCATTACTTTAACCTGCTCCTCTGTAGTGGCCCAGAACTGGGAGCACGGCTGACTCCACAGCCTAAAATGCATCACAGGGCAGCCACACACGACAGTACAGTCATTTGACGCACCGTTTTAACCAGATGTTGCTCAAAGGCTAACAATCATTTTTAGTTGATTTATTTTGGGAATGCTTAATTAAGTGGACTCCAGAACTTCTGTTACGTGACAGTATAATGCTGACATACATCGATCTAGATTCCAGAAACATTGAGTTCTTACTCTTATAACTTGGTTGGATCACAAATGGGACACAGCTGATTCGTGAACTGCAGATCCATGGACAAGTGATGTCATTTATGTAAATCTAGGGCTCCTTGAATAAATTAGTGATCATATAATCAAGCTCAGCAGCCTGCTGTCAATGATTAACCTGAGGCGAGAAAACACTGATGTAAACAAGGGCGCTCAGCGGGACGGAGGTGAAGCCCCCTGCAGTGAAACAATGACACATAATATTGCTTTAGTGTGAAAGTATCTGTAAAGACAATAAGTGAAAATGATAGAGTCACTCTTTCCCCCAGGATGCACATTTGTCCTTTTTTGGAATTGCTTTATGCCTACAAAAATCTTTCCAGTTTTTATTTAAAACTGACATGTGTAGTTTAGACTAAAGCGAACTGTTATAACATGTTTGTGTGGTTGGTGCCTTTTAATTCTTAACACTGCCCCTCCCAAACATGGGTTCAGGGCCCAAAATGGATCGGTGAGCTTTTTTTATTCGGTGGCTTACATGCATTTCTGCTACTTTTAGTCCATTTTGTTGATTAATTTGTCATTTTTGTCTATTTTCTTGATTACTGACTCCATGTTTGTCCATTTGGTTCATTACGTTTTGATATTTTTTTAATTGTTTAGTTGTAATTCATTTGTCTTGATTATTTTGTTCATTTTTTTAGCAATTTTCTTCATTATATTCCTTTTTGTGCCCATTTTAATAGCTATTGTTTATTTCTTTATTATTATTTCTCAGTTATCATCAACTTTATCAATTATTGTGCCCATTTTAATCAATTTTATCATCACTTTTGTTCATTTTGGCCTGTGTTATTGAAATTACTTCCAATTTTCTTAATTATTTTGATCTTTGTGTTTTTGTGATCTCAATCATTTACTCTGCCATTTATTTTAACCATTCTTGTACATTTTAATAATTATCGTGTTCAATTTTCTTCATTATTTTGCTAATTTTCCATCAACTTTATCAGATATTTTGTTAATTTTCATTCATGTTTCTTTTACTTTGTCCGTTTCCCTAATATTGATATATATCTTTCTATAAAATTCAAATTCTGTTAATTTTTTTGATTATTTTGCTCAGTTTTGTTGCTTACCTTGTTAGTCTTTTTTATTTTCTTCATTATTTACTTACCGGTAATTTGTGCCCAATTTGTTCATCATTGAGCGCCTAGAGATAATCATCGATTATGATTGGCGCTCTACAAATAAAATTGAATTGAATTGTTTTATTTGATTATTTTCTTTATTCTTCATTCTTGATCTACATTCTCTTACTTTTCACATTTATTTTTATTTTGTTCAATTAATGTGCGTGCCTTTCTTGATAATATTCATCTTAGTCTTATTATGTCTATGCTCATTCTTTTACATCTCATGGTTTACATTACGAACACTGCTTATTCCTTTATGTCCACAGAATCTCCTTTCACTGACATAAATTCACTAAGAGAAGAGCTGACGCGGACTCATGTGAGTTCTACATTTAAGAGTGTGGCTCCACTGTCTCTGTCATAAACTTTACGATCAATATGAAACAGAACCAGAGTCAGCTCGACCATCCAGGTCACTTCAGGAGGAAAAAAAAAAAAAAAAAAATCACACAAACACGCTGGTATTTTCTGGTATCTCTGTTCACATTTTCTCTCCCTTTCAGCTTCTTCGCTGTCGATGTGTTTCCACGGTGTGTGTGTGTGCGTGTGTGTGCGTGGGGTCTACAGAGGGCTATTTGACTGCCTGATAAGCGAGACACACAGGCACTGACAGCTTCATCCATCAGCGTGTCTGTGTGACAGACAGGTCTCCGCAGAGAGGTCACACTCCACACAGATATGTGCGAGTGTGTGGTCAGATATAAATATTCCTCTTTTGGGACACACACGGTGACTCAGCCTCATTCAGAATATCAATGCAGCTCAATCGTCTCCCTTGGCATTGGTGCTTTTTCCCCTTTTGCCTTCATGTTTATTTCTGACTTCACCTGTATTGCTGATGGACGCCGCTTCCACCGAAAGAAGTAGAAAATGTGTGTGTTTTTTTTTTCAAAGCGAGTAGAGTGGTTTGTGTTTTGAGGAAAACGTACATGTAGTTCTATCGCTGTCTCTAAATTCAGAGCACAAAATAATCAAAATAATTCACAAAAATGTGAAAATAATCAAGAAAATACACAATAAAAGAAGAAAAAAGTGAACAAAAATGTGTATAAAATACCCACAAATTGAAAATAATTGAACAAAAAATAAAGCAAAAATCCAAAAAGAGCAAAAGTTGTGCTTGGTATCCAAATGTTCACATGCCATTTAAATTTTTTTTTTTTGCTGCTTAAATGCAAAAGATAATAAGATTTATTGTGGTTTGAGCTAAAAATGAACAAAACAGAACAAAAAAAAAACCCAAATAATCCAGACAATGAATAAATGAACGTAACAAATAAAACATGAAACAAAATAGACCAAAACTTATTCTTGGAACCCCAGCTTTTATATGGGACCGAAACATTCTGATGACTGTTTTTACTGTTTTACTATTTGTAAAAACAAAAACAAAAAAAAATATAAAATCAAACTTAACAAAATATGCACTAAATCAACATAATTAACAAAAAGTGGAAAAAGTACGAAAAAGTGAAGAAAATCCTCCACAAAACAAATAAAAAAAATGAAGTTAACAATGATTAAAAAGCAAAATATGAACAATACAATCAGCAAAACGAAGCAAATTCAACAGAATAATAAGACTATAGTAAGACTAAAGTCATGTACATTTTCGCGATAATATAACACAAACTCCAGTGTGACCTTCCTTTACCATAACAACAGATACTGCAGCAAAATAAAAGCCTGACATCACAAAAATAGACAAAACATACAGTACATTCCAGTTGAGAGCCCCGTCTCTTTTTCTGTCCTTACACAATCTGATATTTTTCCAGCCTTTTTCACCTGATTTCTTCCAGCTGTGGCATCATCCTGGAGGAACATTAACAATACGGTGAAGATTTATAGAAACTTTGATTTACTCCATCCATCCATTAGTTGCAGGCAGCCAGAGAAGGTATGTGGTCTTTTCATTCACCGGCTTGACAACCTTGGGAACTTTGCTATCAACCACATCCATTCGTTCCTCCCAAAGAACACAAATGACAGCTTCGGTATGTCAGAACACGCATATCAGTGATGAAAGGCCACTGCTCCTCATCTTCCCCTTCAGGATCAAAATAGTTCCCAAATGCTTGAAAAGGACGCTGCTCCCGGGCAACACAAGTAGCACAGAGGAACCTGACCCTTTGGTGCAGTTTTGTCACTCACACGACTTTGTTTTGGGAACGTGACACATTTAAACTAATTTGCATCATTATCATTGTGAGGTAATGGCACAGATGAGCTCTGACATAGACAAGACATCGCTATCGACGCCCGTAGCGACCAAACAAAGCCAGGAGCCCACAAACAGTTGCTGATGCACCTCGATGGAGAATGGAGTAATTCCACTAATGTGTGCTTTCTTGACTCTTTATCAAGAAAGCACACAGAGGCATAATTTACTATTAGGATGGCACCATTAGTTGTCTGTGTAAGTATGTAATGGCAAATCAAAGGTCCAGATCATAAACTGTATATATGAGTGGACAAAGTGACCATGACATCACCCACTGGTTTCTGAACAGCTGTTTTGAGGCCAATCCAGTTGTCCCGTGTTTACTTAAAAACCTCTTCATCTCTAGGGGTTCTGGAAGTTGTAGTCTAATTAAAAACATGCTCAGAATAAATCAACCAAGTATGAAACATCGCCCAAAAGCTGAGTTTCCTCTGGTCAAAATAGTATCATATGACCAGAGGTGGGCTGTACTCAAGTACTTTTACTCAGTTACACGTCCTTGTGTAGTTTGTTCAAAAATATGTATGTCTGAGAGCAAAGTACTTTTTACTCTTAGTTGGTGGTAAAAACATGCACTTCTACTCAGGTAAATTCAGATACAAACTTCAGTGAGTAAGAGTGTTTTGTTTTAGCAGAATCAGTAAAATGAACTAAATAATAAAACAAATTAATAAAACAGAAGCAAATCAAATAATTTAACCAAAATAAAATAATAAGCACAAAAAGAAAAGGAATAAAAAAAAGCAACAGAAGGTGCAAAAATGAACAAATAAGGACCAATAAAAGCTAAAAATGATTTCAAATAAAAAGCAATTAACAAAATAAGCAAACATGGGAAAAAAATGACACAAAATAGCAACAAAATAATAACAAAAATCAATCAAATTAAAAATTGAATTGAAGTGAACATCACAAACAAAACTGTTTCCTACAAATCTACATATTTCAATACAGGGAAATTCTATCTGGTGACTGTTATAGGTGTAAATCTTTTGATAATTATGGTTGAAAGCATTTTTACTTTTGATAATTATGGATGATATTGAACACTGTGTATTGCATAACAATATATTTATCAATAGTGTAAAACAACATTATTTTTTGGAAAGTTATTAACTGAGAAGCTGTAATATTTAATGCAAACAGGTGCAGGTAAATTCAGCCCATTGATAGTTCTTGTGTTAGGTCTGAAGCTTTGATTTGAAAACACACACAGTGCTGAACACGTGTATTAGAAGTACAAGTGTATTACCTGCAGAGAAGTATTACCTGTGTGCTTGTGCTGCACACAGGTAATAGGAATGAACAAACAAGGTGAGACCAAATCACAGCGTGCAGCGTGGCAAATAGGCGGCCTATGAAACAGCTCGACCCTAAAGACAGGTTTTAGACGCCGCTTTGAATTGTCCAGAGACTTAACACGTCTGATAGATTAGGGAGGACAAGTCTCGAGGCGTGAGATTAAGGCGCGAAGGTGCAATCGCCTTTTTGGTTTGCAATTGAAGAGGAGAGAGGAGGAAAGAATGACTGAGATTTGAAGACTAGATAGGACCGAGGCTGCGAGAAATGTAAATGTGGGAAAAGTCAAGCGTATATGTCACCCTCACGACTTTGTAGATTATTTTATACATTACAGGATGAAAATGGGGTGGATAAGAACAGGGAAAGTGAGACAGGATGTTTGCTTAAGTTCATAAGCTGCCTGCTGCATATTTAAGGTATTTTAAGGCGACTTCAGAGGGAATAATGACTGTATGAATTCAGTTTTGTCATCAGATGTAATTCAACTCTCATGTTTAATGCAAATGTAATCACAGTGCTTGACCAGAACAGAATAGGTGTTTCTATTTTAGCCTGAAGTCGGTGGTGGGTAGAGTACCGTACACAGAAACAGCACTCAGGTAAAAGTACATTGTTTCTTTATCAATAAAATGATTTAAGTAGAAGCAGAAATACTTGTAAAAAGAAGTCACTGACTAAGGAAGTAATAGATAATACTGTACAGTATTTACTACTTATATCTTGACCTTTTGCTAATTTTGTTGCTGACTTTGTTCATTTTCTTTTTGGTTTGGTTGGTAGTTTTGTTGATTATTGTTGTCACTTTGATTATTTTTGCTAATTTGTGTGCATTTTGTTGTCGTTTTGTTAATTTTATGTTCATTTTTGCAGATTGTTAATTAATTTGACCTTTCTTTATCTTTTTACTCATTTTGTTGCTGACATTGTTGATTCTCTTCACTTTTTTCAGTTATTGAGATCATTTTTGTTCATCTATTTGATTATTTTTGTTGCTAATTTTGTTAATAAAAAACTTTTTTGTAGGGAACTGTGCATTTTTACTGACTATTCTGACCTGCTGTGTCCTTGTTTAAGAGTTGGAAATAACTGGAAAAATCACAATATTTTACACAAAACCAGTATAGAAAATTAGTATGAACTTATAGCCTGTTAAAGTAATGCTTGAGTACATCTCTGCATACTGCATGTTTCTGTGTATTTGATGAGCTAGAAATTCTCTACAGAATTAATATCTGAATCCTTTGGACATCTTCTTCTTTTCCTTTCGGCTGTTCCCTTCAGGGGTCACCACAGCGAATCATCTGCCTCCATCTCACCCTATCCT
>JAQQAE010004485.1:0-18704 GCA_029823295.1 Pseudamia nigra | reverse complement strand
CCCCAGCAAAAAGTGTACATGCAGGTTATGCTGTTATATCGTCCCGACCAATGTTGAGACCAAACCTACGCCCTTGCCTGAAGGGAACAGCCGAAAGGAAAAGAAGAAGAAGAATTAGAGATAGACTTACTGGTGTGTTTTGGATCATTGTCCTGCTGAAGAGCGCTTCAGCTCGAGGTCACCAACAGGTGGCCAGACATTCTCCTTCAAGATTTTTTGGTAGACAGCAGAATTCATGGCTCTATTTACCACAGCATGTCTTCCACGTCCTGAAGCAGCAAAACAGCCCCAGTTTGTCACACTACCACCTTTTCTGAAATGCACTGTTACTTTTATACCAGGTATAATGGGACACACACCTTCCAAAAAGTTCAACTTTTGTCTCATCAGTCCACAGAGTATTTTCTCATAAAGTCTTATGGATCATCAAGATGTTTTCTGGAAAACTAAGATGAGCCTTTATGTATTTTTTGGTCAGCAGTGGTTTTCATCTTGGAACTCTGCCATGTAGGACATTTTTGCCCAGTCTCTTTCTTATGGTGGAGGCCTGCAGTTCTTTGGATGTTGTTGTGAGGTCTTTTGTGTGGGGTAATTATGGGAAGATCCTGGGAAGGTTCACCACTGCCATGTTTTCACAATTTGTGGATAATGGCTCTCACTGTGGTTTGCTGGAATCCCAAAGCTGCAGGTAGTTTTGAATCCCCCCCTTAAAAATAAAAACCTTAATTTAAAAACTGCATTTTTGTTTAGTTGTGTTTTCTTAAATGTAATATTGAAAAATTTCTGATTATCTGAAACATTTAATTGTGACAAATATACAAAAAAGTAAGAAATCAGGACGGGGCAAACACTTTTTCAGAGCTCTGTAGCTTAGACACACATACAGGCTGGATATTGTATTGAAGTACTAGTAAACTTCATGAAACAAATACAGGGCAGTATTCATAGTTTAACTTCATCGCAACTACAGTAGAGCTACAGAGGTGAGGGTACAAATACCATGTTTTAGAAAGAAGATAAACAAAGCTATTGCTAACTTCATGTACTTAAAACACTAATGAAACTAAGAAACAGCACCGAGTCACTGCAGCTGTTTCCAAAATGTTAATAGATATTCTGTTTTATACAGTAAATTCACATCACTTGAAAATCCACTAATTAGCACCTAATGGTTTAATTAGCAGGCCAGCTGACAGACCACATAATCTCATACAATTCAAGCTAGATGGTGCTAAGAGGCAAAGTAATTAAGTTTTGGTCCACTTGAAAGATCATCTGTTTGTCTTTTAATTTGCATACATTCAATCAAAATTCATGTTAATGTTTTCAGTCTCAGGTGGCCTTTCAAGGAACTGCATGTTTTCACAGATTGGAATGAACTTCATTTTTCAGCACCAAATGTGGCCTGTATATTTTGATGTTCTGCAAAATGTAACAGCTGCTTTATGCATACAGTAGAAACCATTTGTCATTCATTTGTAGTCTACTTCCACAGTTTTCCATCCGGGTGCATTCATGTTCAGTGGGATTATCAAGAAAACCTCCAAAATGAAGCTTGAATTCACATTTTGGACATGTTTC
Source organism: Pseudamia nigra (assembly GCA_029823295.1). Lineage (NCBI taxonomy): Eukaryota > Metazoa > Chordata > Actinopteri > Kurtiformes > Apogonidae > Pseudamia > Pseudamia nigra. The sequence continues at coordinate 17,123 of JAQQAE010004485.1, read as the reverse complement.
CACATTCTCTCTATGTTCCCATGGCCTTGTTGTGGCTGAGCTTTCTGAACTCGCCTACTGATGGGTGCAGCAGTTGCACAATGAAGAGAGCTGGTCCAAGATGCAGGGTCCGAGCCTGGAGCTTCAGCCAGAGCTCCCTCACACTGAGTCTCTAATTAATTAGATTTGGGAGGCAGACACTGACACGACCAGGAGAGGAAAGTTCTCACGGCCTGTGGGGGAACTTCTCAGCGACATGATCTGCTGGCTTCTAATCAAATTTGGGATGTTATTACCTCTTCAAGAATAAAGGTTATGATTGGCATTAGTTAGAGGCAGAACATTTTCACTCCCAAGTATAGCAGAATTGGAAAAGAGAATCAGCATGAGTTGGCATGACATTATACAAAAGAAGGCCCTTTTGAATGTTCCCCTGTTATTCCAGATATGGCAATATTTTAAATGTGACTTTTATACATGATTAAAAGAATGAAAGCGGGAGGACAACTGAGCAACCATCAGTGGAAAACATGATGTTGGAAAGAACCAAAGTGGTACAAGTGGCTCCAACTAATCCACTTTTCCACTCACATGATAAATGACATGCCAGGGCATCAATAACTGGACACACAGGAATAGTAGTAAGATACTTATTTTCATTAGCCTTGTAAAGAACTTAGTATGGATACGGTTTCTTTCAGAATATCTTTTGTATTAAAATATAGTCAGTGACAGTCTTTATCATTGATCTAGACAGAAATGCAGCAGATTGCCTTGAAACTTACATACATAGATTTTTATCTATGTACATAGTACATGGATATCACAGGATGTTTTTTAAACTTATTTTGCACAATCACTGGATTAAAGTTTTTCTTTGTATAGGACAAACCCCAATTCCAATTAAGTTTGAACATTGTGTAAAATGTAAATAAAAACAGAATTCAACTGGAGGGCACTCAGAGAATGCAAACCTCTGCCAAGGCTGTTGTTCACCCAGACTGTTATTTTTTCATCAGCCAAGGAGGTTATGTATTCATGTTGGTTTGTCTGATTGTTTGTTTGTTTGCTTGTCTGATTGATAGCAGGATTACGTATAAACTACTAGATGGATTTTGATGAATGATCCTATCTCGCAGCGTTAAAGAAAGTGAAAAATTGATCAAGAATCCACATCCTAATCCAGATCACATCCAGTATCTAATGGGTTCGTCCTTGGCCCAAGGGCTACCTCTGGTGAGAATTTCATGAAAATCCAGTAGCTCTTGTGTAATCCTGCTAACAAACAAACAAACAAACATATATACATAACTTCCTTGGTGGAGGTAATGATTTGTAAATCCTTTTCAAACTGAATTGACTGCACTACAAAGACACAATATTTAATATACAAAAACACATAAACTTTATTGATTTTGGTAAATATTCATTCATTTTTAATTTGATGCACGCAACACATTCCAGAAGAGCTGGGACGGGGGCATAGCACCACAGTGCTACATCACCTTTCCTTTTAAGCATTTACAAACTGAGGACACTAATTACTGAAGTTTTGTAAGTGAAATTCTATTCCATTCTTACTTGATGTACCACTTCAGCGGCTCAACAGTGCGGGGTCTCTGTTGTCATATTTTGAGCTTCATAATGTGTCACACATTTTCAATGTGACACAGATCTAGACTGCAGGCAGGCCAGTGTGGAACCTGCACTCTTTTACCGCAACGCCACGCTGTTGTAACATGTGGCTTGGCGTTGTCTCGCTGAAATAAGCAGGGACATCCTGTTGCTCCAAAACCTGTATGCACAGTACCTTTTAGTATTAATGGCCAAAATAAATAGTTGAAATTGTAATGTCAGCCTTGGCCTTTACTTGGGGAGCAACTCTACAAACCAACTCTCTGGCCCATGTCATACTGACCTGCCGTGCTAAGTTGTTGCCATAATAGTTTGGCTAGAGTATACGAGATAGTCTTTTACAGTACGTATTTCATTGTCATTCTAGCCCTGCTTCCAAATCTCAAAGATAACTGTTTTCAGATATATGGTTTCATAACTGCAGAGATGGATGATGCTCTGTATGTATTTAATACCTCCGACCCTGATTTGTGTCTTCAGACTGCCTGTTCAGAGTCATTCTGTTCCAGCAGCAGAGTGAGTGATAGGGCCTGCTGAGTGCTTCGCTAATGAAACTCAGTCCCTCGCATGTCTGTCTGCACAGTAGCTTTACCCCACCACCCAGCCCCCTTTCTGCTACACAGGTCACAAATCAGCTCCTTGTGTATGACATCCTGACACACTGGTTGATCTGGTGTACTGTGCTCCTTCTTACATTTCTTGAGCCCTACAAGAGGGAAGGAAATATGAAATCATAACTTATCAGGTGTTCCGTTCTCGGTTCTGAGGTAATACTAGGTTATATGATCCAGTCCAGTGTTAAAGATCAATGAACATACGCATATTTTACTGAGTGGTAACAGTCTTTTCTTTTTTTGAAAAGGTTTAATTTTGGACTTTATTAGATGGTGTACAATAGAGAGGCACAGGAAAGGTGGGAGAAGAGTATGGGGAGTGACATGCAACAAAGGGTCACAAACTGGATTTGAATCTCAGGCCAGGTTAGGCCTGGGCCATGTTTATGTGTATTACCAAGTGATCAAGTGAGCTCGCAAGGCACCCCAGATCATACTCATACTCATAAATAGGTAAGCAGATGGACCATACTCACAGGGTGGCTCAGAGTAAGAGGTGTATATAAAAAAATAGTGGTTATTTTTTATTTCCACTTCATCACTTGTGAGCTGATCAGGAACTGAAAAGACAATGAAAAGTAAAATTGTAGGGGGACATTGGACAATATACCTTAAATAAAACAACATATTTGATAACCATTTGATTACCCATTTCCCACTTCCCACTGCTGTCTGTTATGATAGAATGTATAGAACTGTGGACACCTGGCATGGTATGGTCTATGTTCATTTCCATAGAATAACAAGTCACTTTGAAAACTGGCATTGTGTTGTCATCAACTCTCTGAGCTAAGTTAAATAACTCAACATTGTCCACCTACAGAACATTGACCTGCTGCATTACATAGTGCAACCTCTGAACCACATCTGAAGTGAGTCTCTTATAAATGTGTTCTATTGTTAATTAATAGAACCTGAGAAGATCAGATTCTACAGGAGGAAGTCTTGTCACACAGACCTGTCAATCAAAGCCAGAAGTGTTACCAGCTTCTCTACGCTCATATTGACATGGAACAGTCAACACCAACTAGTATTAAGGTCTAAGAACAAATGGACATGTGCTTCAGACTAAGGATGAAAATGCTGTCTTTGGGACCTTCACTCTGGATGTCAGAACTTAACAAAAATGTTTCATTTTGATCCTGAGTGTCTTCCTGTGTATTCATGGTACACAATCCTGTGTGGAAATGAACTGGTGTTGTCCAGGACTTAAAGCTGTATGGATAGTTAGTGTAAGTGTTGTGAGTATTATGCTCAGTGATGCATCCACTTCCCATCAATCTTTAATTCTATTGGGCATTAAAGTTTATGATATAGCCAAATCCATTTAGCTTCTTTTAGGGCCTTATCCACACAGAGACGAAAATGATTTCTTTTTCATTAAAAAAAAAGTTTTCCATAAACATGGAAAAGTGTGTTCACACAAAACAACTTAAAATGTTGTAGCATACTGTTCATGCCAGGCTTGTAAGTGGTGCTGTAGCCATAAAAATTCAGTGGCTTCTACAGCATGAATACAAATCCACAATTGTTGATGTTGTCGGTTGGGAGAGGTGGGGCTATGACATCATCCTTTCACAAAACATGTGTATGGATTGTAAGCAAGGAAATTGAAGGGTAATGTTTTGAGATTTGTTGACTCTGGGACCTGGTTTAAAAAAAATGCATATTCAGGCTCCCAAAACAGTGCTTAAGTGTGGATGAAATGCCCACATGATAAATAAAACTCCTAAAACTTGTTCCCGTGTGGACAACATCTAAGGATGAAGTTTTTCAGACATTGAATAACAACCTGGTGATTCCCAGTCCATCTTTGCTCCTGAAAGACTAAGCATTTCCTTTTTAAATCAAATAGCACTACTTTTTCTATTATTTCACTCATCCTTAGCCCTTAAATGGCCCCTGACTGATCATTTTTGGAACATTTCCACAGTTCATAATGGCATATAAAATCAAAGTACCTTTTAATACCACCGGACTGTTTGTCCAACTGCTTGAACTTTTTTTTGGAATTGGGATTGTAGTTTTGAAATACAGAGCTGCTTGAGCTTTAACATATATGTGACCTTAAACACAAAACATTTTTAATTATTTTGCAGAATTAGGGTAGTACTGCACAATGACAACTTTAACTTTTCGTAAGTACCGTACATGTAATGGTCTGAGTGCATTAGCTCTGTTTGCAATTTTTACTTTGCTCATTCAACTGCAGTACTACCATTCATTCAACAGTTTTCCTTTCCTTTGCGTTGGCACCCCTGCTGTGGTAACGTGAGTAGTATTTCATTTCACAGTGTGAATGTCAGCCTGAATGTGGCTTATTCCTCCTAGTAAACACATGGTGTGAACAAGACACTACAACCCTTCCCCTGTCTGCTGGGACTTTAAGAATCTCGTCTGATTTGACCATTAAGACAGATTCTGCAGACACTGTGAAAACACTCAGGGTGATTTTTACTGGAAAAGATGATAGCGAAGATTGCGCAAAATTGAGGAAAATGGATGCAAAAAACAAAACAAAAGCAAATAGTTAAAGAAAATGGGCGTCCGGCAGTGTGTTTTGCTTCAGGTAGACTGACTCAGGCTGAGCAGAGACAGGAAGAAATGCCCAGCGGGAGGGCTGGCTCATTATGATATCCTGTTACAGCCCGGAGCAGCCTACCAGCTACAGTTTAGAGGACGCTACAGACTCCCTCCTCCTCCTCTGTCTCTCACTATGTCTGTCCCTCTAAATAGGACATATCAAGGTCCACAGACATACTATACATGAACAATAAAGGAAGATCTTACTATGTATCATTGTTTGACCTTTTACCCTTTTTTTCTTGGGACAGTTTACATGTTTTTCACCTAGTGCAAAGAGCTCATCTCTGCTGTAATCCCCCATCCCTCCCCTTCCTGGCTTGTGTTCCCTCTCAGTTTTTATTGCACACAATGATTATACATCATTGAGGCTGCCCATACCTTTTCATTTTCATGGAACCAACTCCCAATTACGCTCATTAAAGGGGGGAGAAGGCAGGTTGGGTACAGTTTCAAATGCCACTACACTTCCTGTTGCTAGGAGCTGGAGGGATGTGTTTTTTTGCCTTTGAATGATAAAAGCCAATGTTTTCCAGACATGACACGCATCTCCAAAATGGCTGTTTTAAGAATGTAGTAAAGTCTAAAACAGATGCATCAGAGTATGCTGGGTTGTTTACCAGAGGCACATGAAAATGGGCATTGAGAGCTTACAGAAGCACCGTTTTTCTCACAATCTCTGAGGAAAATAACCTTTGAATTGCATGCACGGAAGCACTTTTCCTCTTAATTATTGTTCTGGAGTACACAACTAGTCAAACATTTGCGCACACCTCCTTCAGTGACTTTTCTTACACGTATGGGTTAGGTCTGTGGCGTCCACTGTGTTGTTTGTTGCTCTATCTCTCTCTACTCTTTTGTCTCTCCTCTGTCCACGAACCTCAACTTGACTTGACTCTGAGGTTCTACTGGGTTTGCTCTCTGTGTAGTTTTGAGACTTTGAATGTAGTAAACACCAAAAAAGTGTTAAATAATCCAGAACATGTTTTATATTTTAGATTCTCTAAAATACCCCACATTAACTTGCACACTCGTGGCATTCTCTCATCAGATTCACATTGTAGTCACCTGGAACGGTTTTCATATCACGGGTGAGTTAATTTGTGCCATTTTTTCCTTTTTCCATGTGCTTTAGCTTATCAGTTGTCTTGTGCACAGAAAGGATGGATACAGAGTCAATGCGCTGTTAGTGCTTCTACAGTACATCTGCTTGCCAAATCCATATTGTAACAAGAAACAGTTAAGTAAAGAGAAAAGACAGTCCATCATTACTTTACGAAATGAAGGTCAATCATTCCAAAACATCTCAAGAACTGTGCAGTCACCAAGTGCAGTCACCGAGTCACCAAAACCATCAAATCCTATGATGAGACTGGCTCTCATAAGGACCCTCCCAGAAAAGACAGGGAGTTATCTCTGCTGCAGAGGATACATTTATTGGACTTACAAGTCTCAGAAAATAGGGCCAGTTGTGTAACAACTGTGTAACAAAGGACTATTTTTTTCTCTGTACTTAACTGTGTTTGTTGCCATAATATGGATTTGTACAATAGTTGTAGTGGCACTAATAGGGCTACTGACTCTGTACCCACCCCTTCTATGTAGAAGACAAAAGTCTAAACCACATTATGAGCAAACTCACACTAGGACCATTTGGCCCGAGCTGTTCCAAAGCGTGAGTCTCCCCCTCCCCAGAACCCTGCTGGTCCACCCTCACACTGTCTCTGCTCCAAGTGGGCTGAGGCATGGCTGTGTCTGTATGTGGGATATCATGTCACAATATCACAACTTCACTGACTTCGTGGCTTTTGTTTGAATTGTTTGTGGTCACATACAGACGTCTACTGGATTTCTCCATTCTGTAAGATGCCAATTTTCAGTTCAATTGCACTGCCCACATACAGAGGCTAAAGTTAATATATATCAGATACGCATTATGTCTGCGTGTTTGTATTCGTACGTGAGTAACCGTGCCGGGGCAGCATGCTGTGTGAATGGTTGCCCTCACGTTCCTCAAACAGTCTGTTCTTTGACACGGCACTGTTTGGCAGTCTGAATACACCCCAAGAGGACAAAAAATGGCACAAATGAACCGATGAATCTGATGAAACAATGCCATGAATGTGCAAAGCTGGCATCAAAGCTAAATCTGCCTACTTTGGACAATTTCGAAGTACAATACAGGTTCTGGGTTTAACAATTTTTAGTTTAGACAGTGCGGATGTGTTCAGTATTAATGTACAATATTGAAAAAACACTGACAGAGAAGGTGTGTGCAGACTTCTGACTGGTAGTGTACATTCAAATGCAACAGCCACATAGCAATTCTGTTTAATTGTGACAGTTCATACTCGGTACACACTGGCAATGATGACTCATCAAGCTTTCTTCATTCTTGAATCATGAATCCCATTGGCAGCTACTTCTGCCACACCAGAAACCATTGTAATTTTATGTTCACCATTAGCCGAGGTGCTGAGAGACTCGAAAATATAACGAGTTTTTTGACAAAGCCGCAACTTTATGAGTGTGCAGTAGAGGACATGCCACACAGTGAGAAGCAAGGGGAAGCAGAGACGGTAGTTGCTAAGTTTTATTTTATTTGTGTGTGTGTTTGCATGCGCACCTCTGTCCATTTAGTGAATTCTTTTAATTTCCACTCCCCCTGCCCCGAGTTGTTACCACAGATTCTAAACCAAAGTGTAATTGCCTGCAAGGTTATGAGATCCATTTGGCCCAGTGGGTGATTTGACCAAACAAGTGGTGTGTGCATGTGTGTCTGAAGGTGGGTACGGCATAGATCTACTGTATACGGACACATATACAGACACTCCCACTCGGATGACACATAGACGCTACATGGCAGGCTCACCCTGTCTGTACGCACCGAGGCCATTTAGTAAAAATGATGTGGGAGGCGTCAGAGCAGAGCCCGATTGCGTCTGTCTGTGTTTGTCCTAATTTACCACCAAATTACATGTAATAGTGCAAGGTTTAATTAAATCAAGTCATTATTTGGTTTTCACTAAACGGCATCCAACAGTCAGAGGAAGCAGGGTAGTTTCGACCACCACTGAACTCTGAACAGGCAGCCTGCCAGTCTTTACATAGTCTTAAAATGTCATCAATTCACTTTTACAACAATAAGGCCATAGAGCTGCAGCTGCACCTCATTTTTTCACCTTACATTTGATTTGATTTGATTTTGTGCGTGATTTTAGTTTTTGTTAAATTTTTGATTTGTTTGTTCAGTTTTTCTTGGAATATTTAATTCGTTTGTTGTTAAACTTTTGGTACTTTTTGATCTTTTTCATTTGTCTTCTTTGGTTTTTTGTTTATTTTGTGACATACAGTATGTTGATCATTATTTGGTCAAGTTATGGGTGATTTTGTTCATTTGTTAATTTCTTTCTACATTTTTGTTCAGATTTACACATTGTAATAATTTTTCTTGTTTTTATTTGCTTCCTTGATCATTTCTGCAAATTTTAGGGTGAATTTTGGTAATTTTTGTTTGTTTTCTGGATTACTTTTTTTCATTATCTGTCCATTCTATTGATTTTTTGTCAATTTTTTGCTCCTATTTGTTCATTTAATTGATTGATTGATTTATTGATTTATTTTTTTAATTCTTATTTGGTACCCTGGTGTACACAACATTACATCAAAAGGAACAAAATAGGATGAATCATCATTGTCTTTCCTCTAATCTGTACAGTACACAAAAAGATCATTCATTCATTTACAATGGGTAAATGGGTAAATCATCTGAGAAGTGTTGACGCCCTGTGTGAAACATGTCTGGATCAGGGTGGAGTCGGTGGCTAACTGTCAAAGCAGAACTTTCTTGTACCTCGGCGTGTTTTTACATGAACAGTTTTAAATAATTATGCCTAAATTTTTTTTCGATATGGGTTTGATTGCATTTACATTGCTGATGCAAAATCAAGACAGGCAACCTCTTTACAACTTTATTGATACAGAACAAAGTGAAATTCACCGAGGTGGCAGACATTGTGGTGTTGGTTGTTATTATTAGGACCCATATGAAATTTTTCTGGTTCAGATTCTTTCTCTATTGCTGTTTAGGAAAACACGACTAACCAGGACCAATCAAGAACTGACCTTTTTATTCTAGCATGGCACAAAACACCACTCTTTCAAAGACCCCATTTACATTTACATTACAATATAGAGATCATTTCATTGGTGCATTACAGCTGCAGCTGGTAACTTTTTTTATTCATATTTGGTGAAACTGTCACCATTTTCTGGTAATACGACATAAATACAGTCATTTGGGGGAAAAATTGGCCCTTTTGCATCACCGGCCTGTCATACGAGTTTTAAAAAATCCACCAATCCACCAATGAGCGATAAGGGCAGTGCTAGCTGGCTGTCAATCATTCTCATACACACAGTCTAGATAGTTCAGTACGCATTGGGCGCATACTGCTGCAGTTGTAGCATGTGTGGCTCTGCTTTGTAATCTGTGATTATGATTGGCACTATACAAATAAAGATTGAATTGAATTGAATAACAGCAATGCTCGCGTTGTGATTTGCTAAGCAATAAGTGTAGGTCTTGCTTGAATATGTTGATGCCTGTTGTTGCTTTAGTGATGGTAGTGGTGCACTGAATGGTGCATGCGCGTTGAGGAGGAGGAGCTTAGGAGAAACAGGAGAAAGGCTTAGAAATAGAGCTGTAGGCATTACAGTTACAGTTTTCTGGGTAGTATTAGCTCCAAGTCTAAGCTTTACACACCTGTATCCTGTGCTGTTACTCTGACATCTTCATTCCTGAGTTTCCTGTCTGGAAACACTACACTATCCTATGTTACATTTAGGTCAGTCATGAGAGCAATTTCTGACACCTCTGTTTGGTCTGTTTTCTTTCTTCCGTGTTGTTTGGTGCCGGAGGCTCTTGTTGTTATGATAATGTGCACCTCACTTTGGCCTGGGAATGGTTTTCCAATATAATTAGTGTTTGTAAGCTGCTGAAGAAACAAGTACAAGCACCTGGTGACAGAACTGCATTCACACACTCATGAACACACACACACACACACACCTGGGAGGCCGAGGCAGGGAAGAACAGCTGGTTTTCGATGCTGAGTTCAAAGTTTCATCTGCATTTTTCCTTTTTTCAACAAACACTGAGGCGTGAGAACACAAACATGGCTGACTGTTGCCTAGTTATGGATGTTCCTTCTAGGTAGTAAACTGTCAACTGACAAAGACCCAAGGTAGTGATCCTTCTGCGTGGCCGACACACCTTCCAAACATGAAGGAGTCTGAACAAAGACATTTAATTTCTGCCATAATTTCCCTGCAACAGAAGCTCGCTACCAAACGGTGTAATTCCAGCAGCTCCAGGCCTGTTATTTAAGCCTCGAAACTGGTTTCAACCAGATCGACGGGACTTTCTGACGACTCAGAGACAGCAAAGAAGCACTGGTTTAAAGGCACACAAACTCCCTGGACTGATCTGTTGTGGTTTTGAGGATGATTTGGATTAGCTCTCAAACGTCAAATAAACATAGTGACGACAACAACAGGGACGACAATACAAGTAAATAATGAAGAAAATAAAGATGATTGAAGTAATCGATCAGGAAAATAAAAGAACAGTGAACAAAACAATAAATACAATCACAGTAAAGACATATTGTGAGGAATAACACATATGAAGTAATAAATACTGTCTGTGGCAAAAAACATATCATTTTCTGATCCCATTTGAATGATACCATCATTTACAAATATGATGTTTCCCTTTTTAAAAGATCACATTACAAGTTTTTTTTTTTTATAAAATTGTTGAAATATGTCTGTGAAAGTACATATTTATAAAGACTACAACCTGATAGTCCTAGTAATATAACTTTAATCTCCCACATCTATTTGGAGCTGCTGAAGCTTTGAAACTGAACTTTGCCTGGTGAGGGCGGGGCTAATTTCAGTGATTTTTGACTGCATTTGATTCCAACTGACTTGCCTGGACGGATAATTCAATTTTTATCTGTATAGTGCCAATCATCTCTAGACACTTCACCATTTGAGGCTGAGTTCTCATGACTGTACAGACAAGTACCTGGAGATAACCCACACAGACACAGGGAGAACATGCAAACTCCACACAGAAAGGCCCTGCTGCCCAGCATTGGGATTGAACCCAGGACCTTCTAGCCATGAGGCACAAGTGCTACCCACTGCACCACCGTGTCACAGGACGATGGACTTGCTGGGGGCTGTGGTGAACAGGTGCACGCAGAAGAAGTTGGAGGAAATCACGGACAACCCAGGCCATCCTCTTCACCTCATTCTGTCCTAACAGAGGAGCACCAATGGTGGAGGATTGACATGACTACGCTGCAGGACTGAAAGCTGTAGGAGATCCTTCATCCTCACCATTAGACTCTTCAACACCACAGCTGATGACAGACCCAAGACTGAGGAGGCTGAAGACATCCTATGGATTTGATTCTTTCTTGTCCATAAGCCTGTCAAATGACTTTCCCTGACAGGAATAAGAAGTTTTTTTTCACTTCAATTCAATTTAATTCACTTCAACTTTTTTTCCCTTCTAGTTGTGAGGATTTACAGGGCCGACACTATTGAGCAAGTTTGGATTTCATTTTACATCATAGAGTTTATATAAACCCCCAAAATCCAATAAAGATGCACTTGACGGTATGTGCTTTTAAATTACAAACATGTGAAAATGATGGCATAATTCAAATGGGACCAAAAAAAAAATCATGTCTTGTGGCAGCGATTGTAAAACTTTTTTTTTTTCCTGATTTACACTAAGGCCCCATAACTCAGAAAAGGAGCAGGATGTAGGACTTCTACTTTAGTGTTTTACACCCTAACTGTAGTCTTTAAGACTCAAGGTTAAGAGCTTTCAGTTCAATTCAGTTGCCGTGATACATCTGGATAGAAGTGTCCAGCTATGACTGCGTCTGTTTGGACCTGGTGTTACACATGACTTGTCCAGTCACTTCTTATCTGGTCTGACTTTTTCCTGCTTGAGACACAAAAAAACCAGCTCCTCTGTAGCACAGATGAAGCAGAAATGTTAATTTACATGTAATGCTTCTATGGCACACACTGCCCTGCTCAGATGCTTTTTCACGGGGTGACCTGCAGCTCCTTTAAGGCGGAGTAGGTCCTGCCTATATTATTCATTGCAACTGACGCCATGAATCAGTAAGTACGCCTTAAATATGAATATGGGCTCATTCGGGCCTTGTGTTAGTGCTGCCCACTTGTGATTGGATGTGATTAGATGTGGCAGGATGGATGTTATGTAAGGTCTGCACAGGGTTAGGGTTCCAAACAAAGGCTGGATCTTAGGAGTTGAAGTTTGGAGAATCTTTTGTCTATTGCTGCCAAATGTTTAAAGTGGCTGGTCCCATCACTGTGTCATCCAATCTGCTCTCACTTCTGAAACCTCTCTTCTTCATCCATGTCTTCATCGCCTTCGCCTCAGGACTCTATTGGTGCTCCAGCTCTTAAAGACTGCAACGCTAAACACAGATTCCTGATGTTTACACTGACACAGACTGAGGTGAGCATCTGAGTAGAGATGAGCAGAGACAAACTAATGGAGTTGAAGTTCGAGAAGAACCCGGAGGCTCTACAAAGAATGTGCTGCTTGATGTGTCACAGTCGTGTTAAAGGTTTAGTTGACATTATAAATCATTATCGTAGTTGACAGTTCAGGCTTCATGTATGCCTGTGTTGTGAAAGGCCTCTGTTGATCTTATGTTGTAATGTACACGGAGCTGCCACTTTCCTCCATCTTAGTGGTTCACAACGGGTGGGTTGGGGCCCTAGTGGGTTGCAGACTCATTGTGAATGGGTCACCAAGTGTGTGGTTAAAAGGAACTGAAAAATGAACAAAACTGAAGACAAATAATCCACAAAGTTTACAATAAATACCAGTAAATGAACAAATACAGTATATGTGAAAAATGGCCCTATCTCACAATGTTAATGAAAGTGAAAAATTGATCCCGAATCCACATCCTGGACCAGTTCACCTGTGTCAAATGAACCAAAAATTCAAAAGAATGCACAAATATGACCAAAGAATTACAAAAATGAACAAAATAATCAAGGAAATCCACAAAAACAAACAAATAAAATCGCAAAATGGAACAAAATAATAAAATAGAACAAATAAATCACAAAAATGAACAAAATAATAAGGAAATGCACAAAAATGGACAAATTATGAAGAAAATGCAGAAAGAAGTAATCAATTCATGAAATACGATTGATGATATACAGTTGTGACTTTTCTTTTCGTGCTACCATGGCAACAACCTGCACATCAATAAAGACGGACATCATGTCATTCGCTATGCAGCAGAGTGAACACAAATAAACAAAAATAACAGTGTAAATAAAGATGAATAAACCGAAAAGGCAGAGAGCATGGAGAGTAAAGCCTTTTGCATTTGGCCTGAGGTGGGCAGTGACAGCACTGTTCACTGTTTCCATTGCAGCACAGCACGATGATGTCAAAGGCTGAGGTGCCAAACATGAACACTATAGGGTGTAAGTTGTGCTACAGTGAAGCCGTCCTTGGCTCTTACACTTGAACATACGGTCATATTGGTGCCTGAACTGAACATGTGACACACTTTCATGACTTTAAAATTTCCATTGAAGTTTGGACGGCAAGGTGGTAGCCTCTGGCGATGTGTGAGGATCACAATTTCCAGCATTCAAAGCTATAAAAATATTTAATTAAATTTCATTAGATGTGAAATGGCTGTTGTCAGTAAAATGATGTATGAATTTATACATGAATATGAAATGGAAATACATGAAATACCCCAAAATTGAATGTGGAACTTGAATGTTCCTGAAATGGTGGCATTAAAAAGTCCTATAACTTAACCCTTTAATATACTGTTTGTGTACCATTTACATGTGTCTAGTAATAACTTCAGTAATGGTGTTGACAGAATAATAGTTCTTTTGATGTTTCCTCTTTGCAAGGTGTTATATGCGCTCACTTTTCATTGTGACTGGTTGAACTGCAGGCCATTCCCAAGGTGACCTGGGATACTATGAGGCTACCTTAATGACTTTGTTTGGTTCTTTTCTTTCTTCTTTCTTTTATTTATTTATTCGAACCAGAATTTAAAAACAAAAGGAAAATACAAATCATGAACAGAAATCAGTCTCTTTAAAATTCAAAAAGGGCTTAGGAAGAAGTGAAAGACTTGTCTAGTCCCAAACCTTTTACCAAATTCTAAATCAGTAACTCAAAGTTAAGGCTTTCGCAGCCACTCATAAGAATATTCAACATTTACAACATTTTATTTGAATATTTAACACAACACATATCACTGTAATACAAAGTATACACTCTTTTCAATAGACCTCTTAAATTGTTCCATATCGTGTAATAATATTATTTTTGAAGATTTGTTTAAACCTACCTATGGTTTGACATGTTTTCAATTCTTCACTGCAGCTGTTCCATAAATGAACCCCCACTGTGGAAATACAGTGAAGTTTGGCATTTGTTCCTGTTGCTGGTTTTATGAACATGCATGTTCCTCTTAAACTGTACATACTGTTGAAAAACCCCAAATGTTTGTAATCACCATGCCCGTTCCTGCTGGTGCTCATTTGCATTGGGAAACACCCACAGTTAGCCATATATTAAGATGAAACATCCCTTTAAAAATGACATGGAAACTGCACGTCTCCCTCACCGCAATAATAACCGAGAGATAAAAAAAGGAAACGTTTCTGAGTCAGAGATGCATGTTGCTGAGATTGACGCAAACTAAAAGCCGTTGTTGAGTTCACTCATATCAAGTGGAACTACCCAGAGAAAAAAATGCTGCATGGGAGAAGGTAACACGTGCAGTTAAGGCGGTAGAATCAGTGAGCTAGTCGAAATTCAAAAGAAATGGTTTGATCTCAAAGTCTATGCTAAAAAGTGTCAGGACAGACCCTGTGCACAACAGAACACAGCAGAACTGACTGCACTGGATTCATGCATTGTCAGTGTGGACACCGATGCAGCTCTCTGTGGCGTCATTACAAACGGGGATAGTGACGTTCCAGCTGTACCCACAGAACAAGGTGGACCATCCAACATCCAGAATGACATCAAAACAAACGCATCACTGTTTGAAAACTTTTTATCCATATGTGTAAATCATTTTAAATGACAGACTAACCATGAAATGACTGAACATTTAATCTGAATGAGAAGCATGACGTATTATAAATGACAAACGAGCAATGCAGTGACACTTGTAATAACCGTAATTTTACATTAATGTGAACAAACCTCACCACTAAAACAAATCGCTGCCTGTGCTACACAGATGCTTCATAAATTTTAACTGTAACTATTGTTCTGGTTTAATTTTTGCAGAAATGATGCTGCTCTCTTCATATGCTGGGCTAATTGACAGGCTTACCTAACTACACGTAATCACAAACTGAGTAATAATTATGTTGGGATTGCATGCTATGACTTATTTTTGCAGTTTTCCTGTTCAACCACTAGGTTCTGTGAGTAAGCATGGTCAGAGCTGTGATTATATTTACACATTCTCAAGTACAAGCACAAGATCATAAGCACTTTCAATGCA
The DNA here is from genome assembly GCA_029823295.1 of Pseudamia nigra. NCBI lineage: Eukaryota > Metazoa > Chordata > Actinopteri > Kurtiformes > Apogonidae > Pseudamia > Pseudamia nigra. The sequence continues at coordinate 1,678 of JAQQAE010004485.1, read as the reverse complement.
CACATCTGTGCATGAGCACGGTTGATATATGAGGGCCTTGTTGAACATGTGACACCTACAGTCTTGTATATGCTACACGCTGCTGCTGTCCTTCATTTATACCCCATGAGGAGAGAACTACGGTGGGGTTTCATACAGCAAGCATCTGCACTCGGTCTTGGTGTGGTAGATATTCCTCTACTCCTTCCTAAAAAGTTACTTATGTTTTCCACAGTCTTTTTTTTCCACATGTGCAGATGTAAGGGAACAAAATAAATGAAATTAACAGATATACGTGCACTAAGACACCAGAGTACATTTAAATAAATCTAGGTGTGTTTGATTTCTCATAATATATTCTCTAATACTACAAATATATACGATTTATAGCATTATATATATGTCCTATAATATATGCTTTAGCTTTTATCTCTCAAGTGAGGAAATTTCAAAGTAACTTATATTTCTTGTTGTCCATTTAGTTTTGTGGATTTGTCACAGCTTTTATTTTACATCAGAGAAATTATAAACCTCAAAAGTCAAGCAGGATGCATTTGGAATCTTTATTACTTGTTTGTTCATGTGTTATATGACATGGGAGGTATCCACTTCCATAATACTTAAACTTACCATATGTGGTCAAAAAGTCATGATCACAAAGGGCTATAAGCAGAAGTTTTATAGAAAGTTTCATTAGACCAAAGCAGGAGCACTTGCAGAAAATAAATCAGTGTTTACCTGATGCTAATAGGTATAGTATGGATTTTTTTGGTGCAGCTGCTTGGTCCACAATTCCCTCCGTGTGTGTGTGTGTGTGTGTCATTGATGATTCATGAGTGTGCGACATATGTTTAAGCTTAACAAGCCGCTCTTTGACTGTTTACCCTCAGCGTTTTGTTTGTCCTGTCGGCTGCTGCTTTCATTCTCTGTTTGCAAAAAGGACAAGAAGCAGAACAAGAACAGCATGGAGGGATGGAGCAGGGGATCTAATGGATGGGTGGGAGTTTGTAAGAGAGGGGGTATGAGAGGAAGAGAGACAGATAGAGGGCAAATATTTACTGCGCTGTCCGGTCGACTCCGCGGGAGGGCTCTTTAATGAAAGACAAGGGGTGTTTAGAGCAGGGCGAGGCCATTCAATTACCAGCTCCCACCAGCATCCAGACGTTTGTGTACAAACAGTCAGCTACTGTGGCTGTGGGGGAGGGAGGGGAGGGTGTGTGTGTGTGTGTTTTAGGGAGGAGTTTAGGTGTGTATGAGTGTTAGTAGTTAAAGCGTCCTACACAACCTTCATTTTCAACCACAGTTTTCATCGCAGTGGTGCGTTCAGGGACCACTTTAGGTAATAGATGCTGCTGGATGAGGGAGGTACTGTATGTAAACATGTGTATTAGTGTGTACTTCAGAGGAGAGGGGGTGATTTTGTTTACATTTTTTTGTTTGTGACAGTTTTGTTCATTGTTGGGTTCAATTGAATACATTTTTTGTTGATTTTTGAGCAATAGGTTTATTTTTGTTCATCATGTTGAACATTTTGGTTCATTTTCTCCTTGATTTAGATTATCTCACTTTGCTTTGATTATATCAATCATTTGCCATGCAACCAGACAAACATGTAAACAGAAACAACAGAAACAACTCCTGTGTGTGTGTGTGTGTGTGTGTGTGTGTGTGGGTGTGTGTGTGTGTGTGTATGGGTGGG
>JAQQAE010004484.1:0-18705 GCA_029823295.1 Pseudamia nigra | reverse complement strand
AAAGACGTTTGTTTTTGTTCATTTTGCTAGTTTTAGGTTTTCAAGTTAGCGGTAATGTATTATGTGTTTCCGGCCGACACAGCCTGTTTAAAAAGGTAGCGGATGTACTGTAGGTAAGACAATAAGATGAAGAAAATCTGGTAATTTTTCAAAATAAAACACCTTTCAGAATCAGATAATAAATAAAATGGAAATAATGTAAGTTACGTATTCTTTCTGTGCGGCCCGTACCAACCCGGGGGTTGGGGGCCACTGCTGTACAGTATGTGATGTTGTGATATGATCTCCAGTGTAGAGATGTATCCAAGCCTCAACCAGTTCCAGAGCTGTCAGTGTGAATGCGGATCAGAGGGGGAGTGGGGGGAATCACACTTTGCCACGGCTCAGACCAAATGGCCCTAGTGTGAGTACGTACACCCATAATTTGTGCTATGTTTTTTGCCTTCTGATTGTGCTTTAGTCCATCAGTTGTCTTGTGCAGAGGAACTCCCAATTAGTGTTACTACAACTACTGTACAAAACCATATTGTGGCAAGAAACAGTCATTTAAGGAAAGACAGTCCATCATTACCTTAAGAAATGTAGGTCAGTCAATTGGAAAAATCCCCCAAAATTTTGAAAGCGTCCCCAAACCAAAACTACCAAGCACCACCTAAAGTGCTGTAAATTGGTGGTTTCTGAGGCTGGAAATGCTTTTAAACTTATCCTCTGCAGCAGAGGTAGCTGCTGGTCTTCCTTTCCAGGGGTCGTCCTCGTGAGAGCCTGTTTCATCATAGAATTTGGTGTTTTCGCTGACCGTACTTAGTGACGCATTCAAAGTCCTTGAGATTTTTTTGCATTAGCTTACCTTCATTTATTAAACTAATAATGAACTGTGCCGCAAGTCTGTGGAGATTCTCAGTTATCCAGGTCATCCTTATCTTTTAATTTTTTTTCTCAGCTTTTGTAGTGATTTTTTTCTTGACGATGTTTCGTCAAACATCCAAGTAGCTTCTTCAGACAATATAAACTGAACTGATGAGCGGCAAAATGGCTTCAAAAAACATATCGGTCTCAAAGCTGAAGAAAAACCTACAAGATACTGTACAGCAAAGTTTATACTGTCTTCTTAGAAGTAATACTTCTGCTGGAATTCTTAGTATTAGACAGAGCTAAGGCTTATTTGACTTGGCCTCTGAACATTGTTGGTTCAAGGAGGAGCTCAATATCTGAAAAGGGATCTTGAGGACCTCGGGCGACACGGTGGTGCAGTGGGTAGCACTCCTGGGTTCAATCCCAACACCAGGTGGTGGTGCATTTCTGTGTGGAGTTTGCATGTTCTCCCCGTGTCTGCATGGGTTCTCTCCGGGTTCTCCGGCTTCCTCCCACAACCAAAAACATGCACTAGGGATTAGGGATATTGGTCACTCTAAATTGTCCATAGGTATGAATGTGACCGTCAATGGTCGTCTGTTTCTATGTGTCAGCCCTGTGATAAACTGGCGACTCATCCAGGGTGTACCCTGCCTTCGCCCTAAATCAGCTGGGATTGGCTCCAGCACCCCCCCCCCCTTGACCCTTGCAAGGATTAAGGGGTAGAAAATGGGTGGCTGGATGAGTCCTGAGGACCATCAGCAGAGATGAAGGATCTTACATCTTAGGATGCTGTCCTCAACAAGGCGTTGAGGACAGTACCACCTTGTTGAGGACAGCATTCTGTCTACTACTAAGAATTTTGGTACAAGTATCATAAGTCATAACCAACTGCATTCAAGCGAAAACTAACCACTCCTTCACGAGCAACCACGAATATTCCGGCCCTTTTTTTTTTTTTTGAAAAAATTTGTCCAAGAAAATGTCATTATTGTGTTCGAACAGTGTACTTATGTCAGAATATAATATAAGGTAGATGCATCTTATTTCTGTCTCATAAAACAATTCCACTCTAAGTATGAATTATAGACTGTCTTTTCTTTTTACTTGCTTTACTTTCTTGCCATAATATTGATTTGTATAGTAGTTGCACTGGTACTAATGGGCTGCTGCCTCTGCACCCACCCTTCCCTGCACAAGACAACTGACGGTCTAAGCGCATTAAGCAGGAAAGAAACAGCACAAATGAACTTTTGAAAAGGCACATCTGTGAGCTGAAAACCATTGCCGGTAACGCCAGCTCATGACAGAATGTAAAGCTGTCATCAAAGCTAAACGTGGCTGCTTTGGACAATCTAAAGTACCAAATATGTTCTGTTTTTTTAACACTTTTTTTGGTTACTACATAATTCTTTCACAGTTTAGATGTATTCAGTATTAATATAAACTGTAATGTTGAAAATGGTAAGAAAGAAAATGCACTGAAGCAGAAGGTGTGTTTAAACTTTTGACTGATACTGTATAAAAGGCTGTATTAGAATTTCATAAGAGAAATTCTAATAGTTGAAAGACATTTATTTTAAATTAATAAACCGTTTATGCTGGTTACATTTGTGATTGACAGCTATAATTACAGATTGCTCTACTCTGAGGCTTGACAATGTGGTTTCACTTTTCAATAGCGCTGTGAAACCTCATGTCATCGTATTTATATTTAGTCTTCTTATTTGGACGGTTTTGATTTGGAAAATGCATCTTGAATTTTCTGCCTAATTACTCCCTAATTTTGGGTCATTACATTACACCTATGGTCAATGGATAATATTCATTTTCTTTAAATAGTTTCATGTTAAATACTTAAAGTGTATCACCAAAAAACGACTTTTTTATTTTTTATTTCTTGTTTAATATACCAGGAATCATGGTTTTTACATTTAGGCTTCTGGAATGTTTCCAGGAAGGGACATAATACCTTTTAAGCACCCAATCACTTAAAATCATGATTTAGCAAACTGTTTTCCCTGTCATTTTATATTCCTTAATGTGTTCTTTTTATATGCGAATGTTGAGATCAGTCCTATACATATTACGATCAATTATAGTCCAAAGCTGAGATGTAAAATAGTTGCATTTTATTCCTGGATTTTTTTTTACATATATTGTCTGTTTTTTTTCTAATTCTATCGACCAATTTTGTGAAATAAAGTAGTAATAATAATAATAATAATAATAATAATAATAATAATAATAATAATAATAATAATAATAATAAAAATTGTAGGGCAGGGTCTGCAACCTGTGGCTCCAGGGCCACATGTGGCTTTTTGAGACTCCTGTGGCTTTGTCCAGTGATGGAAGTAGCATATTATAATGAACAAAATAAGTACTGAATCAAGAACAAGATGGAAAAAAAGATATGGAAAATAAACAAAAGATAAATTTAAAATCCACAGAATGAACAATTTAATCAAGTAATGATAAAAAAAAAATTTTTAAATGGCTTCAAAATAATGAACATGATAAGGACAAAGTGGAACCTACATGATTATCCACAGCATGAACAAAATCATAAGGGAAATTCACAAAAATGTTTAAAATAGTAAATCAACCTGATGAAAATTTATTTAAAAACAAACAAAATTGTGTCAAGTAAATGAGCAAAAACCAAAAATAAAACAAAATAATAAATAAAAAAAAACATTTACAATAATTAACAATAATTTTGGTATAAGTAATTAATACCACAAAAAACAAAGTTGCACAAACTGACTAAAATGAATACTAACTATCAAAAATAATCAATAAAATAAACAATAATATACAAAATAATCCATTAGATGAACAAAAAATAAAAATAATCAACAAAATGAATGAAGCTAAAAAACAATCGGTAAACATTGCCAGTTAAGAAGTGCATCGTATGTCATGTGGTGTTTATAGGGTTCAAATATTTTTTGATCTTGATACATATTGTGTTCTGTTCATCGTAAATGTCGCCGTGTATGTGTGTAGAGTAAATGCGATGAAAAGGATTTTGTCAGATATCAATATAAAAATACAATATCATTACATTAAATCACTGCAACCAAGACCTTTTGTTTATTACAAGAGACATAGGATTACAAAACCTATAAAATACAATTCTTTCCCTCATAATATTAAAATGAACTAAAAATAACATTTGAGGTGAAATCCATTTTGTATGAATAATGTCCTCTACGCCGAACCTCTAATTACTGCGGTAAATATCACAGCTGAACACATTATGTATGCCGTATAAGTGCACCACTATTAAAAGGCATACTTATTTTATTGCTCAGTACATTTAATCCCAGTGGCCATTATCTGGTATAATTTACTGCTCATGTTGTGTAATACAGCTCCTACAATCATAAGCTGCCAAACGCTTTTTAACCATCATGTACACACACTGCAGTGCACAAATCATGCCTCAGTGTGCATGTGATGACACAACAAATGCATTCTGTAGAAGAATTGGCTCTGTGTCAAAACAAATGCATTGGTTCCTGTCTCTGTGCAGAAATATGTAACGCTGCGCCTTTTGAAAGTGATAATTGCTGGGGTAATCGCCAACTGCAATTATAATTTTTGGAACAGTTCCCTGTACTTTGATGAAGTTTTGAACACTTCATAACCTGTGTACTTATCCACTAATGCGGGTTCACAGCGTCACCTCAGTATAACCCATTATTATCACTTCTTTTCAATTCATGACTCAGATGGTACACCTTTTAGGGTTTTGGAAAGTTCCATGCACTTAAACTCAGTCACCTTTTCACCTTCCTTGTGCTCCATAAAATTGTGCATGGAGGAGTGCTTCGTTTCCCTGGGCAGAAGACTGTCATTTGTTGCTTCTGAAACAAAACAGGTTCAACACTTTTTCAGGTCGGGATGTTGTTATAGTTCAAATCCACTGTCAGATTAACCCACTTGAAAATTTGGTCTTAGGAGTTTTCCCGTTACCTTCGCTCATTGTTTTCAGTGACTTAAGGTATAACCAGTGGGCAATGCCTGGGACCGCACATTGAGGCCAATGTAGAAGTAAGTCTAAGTTGTAACACTACCTTTGACCACTGTTCACTGGGCTCCAAGAATCGCTCACTCCTGAAGAGTTACATAGGATTTCTCTGAAAATATTAAGTGAATACATTTTTGTCATGAGTCATCATGATCTCAAGCATTTTATTTGGAACTTGTAGTAAGTAATCGGATGGTCCATCTTTAACTTTTTGCTCCATTATTGAGATATTACAGCAAAAAACCCAACAAATTGCTGCTGTGCTAAGATTTTATTGACAGGCTGTTATGGTAACTTAACTCGCTAGCATAATCAGAGTTGAACTGTTTATACCTTACATTTATTCAACAGAGCATAGTTTTACCTGAGATACACTCAACTGTAGTTGTAGATAAGCGCTTACGCTAACAACACTGTAATATGACTTTGGTAATTCTTAAAGTTTTACCATGTCACTAAGCTAGTGGTTAGCATTAGTTGACCTATAAGACCCCTGACATACTACACTCCTGTAGCTCCACTACCATTTATCCAAATATGGTCACATCCTGTTTTTGGCTTCAAAATGGTATCCAGGAAGTGACAACCTGATTAGCATTAAAACAGCCATTCAGAAACCAATTGGTGACGTCACAGTCACTTTGTCCATCAGTGTATGAAGATGGCTAACATGAACAAATGACCAGTATGCAGCTTTTAAATGAACGGGATGTTTCAGCACAGCATTCGTTCCCTATGGGAAGCTGCTGCTGCTGCTGGGCACATGTACTTTCACTTGACCAGTGGAGACTTTGACTGTACAGTGTGGATGATGATTAAAAACCTATTTTCTGAGGGTTTGGATGATTTAAAGCACTTTAAACATCCTTGTTATAAAATGAATGCTGTGTTTTGGACTTGTGGGTATCTTTCAGCAGCTTAACAGGCATCTCTTTTGTCATTATATTCTATGGGGAAAATGCTTTTTGGACCACAGTGGAGCACCAGCAAATGGCCACTGGGGAATTGGCCTCAAGTCTGAGCACTCATTTGGCTTCCTGTTTTTATTATACTTCCATGCTCTCTGCACAGAATCCTGTCAGAACTACACACATGCACACCAGCATATGCTCGTGTACGCAGTTTATTTTCGATTTGTCAATCAGTAAGGGGTTTCATTTGGGATTTTGAAGGTCTTAAAACTGTGGATAGCTTTTTTGAACTGTAAGAATATTTTATTCATGTAAGTACTGTTTTATTTAATGTATGTTTGAATTGTTGGTAGCAGTAGTTCAGGAAGTAGAGCAGCAAAGGACCCATATGGAGTGATTTCACTGTCTTTAATGTTCATCCATCCATCTTCTACCGCTTGTCCGTGGGGTCGGGTCGCGGGGGCAGCAGCTTGAGCAGGGAATCCCAGACTTCCCTCTCCTCGGCTACATCATCCAGCTCTTCTGGGGGGACCTTGAGGCGATCCCAGGCCAGCCGAGAGACATAGTCCCTCCAGCCTGTCCTGGGCCTTCCCCTGGGCTTCCTCCTCTTTACTGTGAGGGCACAAATTACATAGAAACAGGTATAAAAACTGAAAGTGAAGAAGTTTAATTAATATTAAACTTAACATTTTTATTATGCACACAGAAAGTTGTAACAGGGTGTAAACAATTAAAATCTTTTAATTTACAATGTTTATTTTTGGTGATGCATAAAATGTAACACCAGAACAGGTTTCTTCATTATTCACTGTATTATATTGCCATACTGTATAATCATTCATATCATGTTATTATTATTATCTTATTTTTCATATCATGGCTAATGTTTTTTTTTCTGTAGTCTTTTGAAGCTTTTACAGTATATTTGAAATGTAGCTGTTTTCTCTGTTATTAAGGTTTCCATGTTGGGGGTCTCTGCTAACATCCCCATAGATAATAAGCAAAAAGCTAAAACACCACCATATGATATTGAATAAAATGTTTCATTTGAAAACAGTGCATCGCTAATGTGACTTATAGTTCATTATTTCATTTATGCAACACAAAGCACTTTAGTTTCCCTGCTGCAGCGTTCAGTGCAGACACCGGTGACCAGGCTGGTGATTATCAATAACCTGGTTGAATCTTAATCCATGAAATCACTCCCAGTAAAAGTTTCAATCCAGCCTGTGACAGTGAAAAAAGCGAGTGTGAGGAGAATCCAGAGGTGAGTGTGGAAAGCAAAAAGTGAGATTTGAATCTGCCAAACTGAGACAGAATTTTGTAAAAGTGAGAAGATTTTAATTGTTTAGTCTCTGTTCCAACTTTTTTGTGTGTATAATTCAGTGGGAAAGGACCCGGGCTGTTCAGCCCAATGTGGAAGTAACTTTGTTGTAATCCCGCTGCTTGGCCATTGGGGAACCGTTTGTCCGGCTCTAAGAAGCCTTTTTCCCATAGACATAAATTGGACTTCTATCTGAAAATACTAAACAAATACATTTTTTGTCATGAGTCATTATGGTCTCAAACATATTATTTCCATCCATCCATCCATTTTCTACCTGTTAATCCTTGTAAACCCTCTAATAAATAATGTGGTGGTCCATCTTTAACTTTTTGCTCAGTTATTACGATATTACTGCAAATAATCAAACAAATCCCGGCTGTGCTGGTGATTGATTGACATGTTGCTATGGTAACAGCTCGCTAGAGAAGTTGGACCAGGTCAGACCTTCGGATCTTCTATTTATTCACTATGGGCATAGTTATAAATGAGATACACTCGACTGTGTTTACACCAACAACACCGTAGTATGACTTTGTTTGACACTGCGTGGTGAAGTTTTATCTTGTCAGTAAGCTAGCGGCTAATGTTACAGTAGCTCTCCCATGAGTCCCCTGGCATGAACGCTCAGTTAGCCCCGCTGTCATTTGTCAAATATGGTTACATCCTGTTTTTGGCTCCAAGGTGTCGTTCTGGAAGTGACAAACCGAATGGCTTCAAAACAGCCCTTCAGAAACTAATGGGTGACATCACTGTCACTTTATCCGGTAATATATACAGTCTATGGTATAATTAGAATTTTGCTACTGGCGCCACCTGCCAGTGTTGGGATTGAACATAGGAGGTGTGAAATAAAATCACATAAAATCAAATCAAATAAAACCAATTAAAATAAGATAAAATAAAATCAAGTAAAATCTAATAAATACATACTGCACAACCTGTACAGTCTACATTACATGTTAGTGTTGAAGAGTTTAACTGACAAAGGCACAAATGAGTGTTTGTAACGGTTAAGCTTGCAGTGAGGGACCCGGAATCTTCAACCAGAAGGAACCGCTGGAATCTCTGAGTGCAGGGAGTGAGCTGGTTCTATTTCTCTTGCTTGTTTGATATCACACTGTTCATGCATCGTCTTAAGGGACGAGTCGTCCTCAACTCTCTTCTATTATCTCTGAAATCTTATTCACAGAGGAATAATTTGAAGGACTGTGACTTTTCGGGTCCGCATCGAATGGCTGTCAGCAGTATTATACTTTAAGATACAAACGCATTGACTTCACTTTTGTGCTCCTGATTAAATAAAGGAACATGCAAGCATTTTAGCTGACTTCACAGTTGCAGGGTTTTTGAAAATTACACATGGAGTCCACTAAGGATCAGAGGACAAGAGTGTCATCAGACTTTATGACTTTGTGAGCATCAAGACCTCATGACTTCAGTTTTCGTGTCAACTGCGCAGCCTCCTCAGAGAATGACTAGACTAACCCGGGGCCATCTGTTCCTCACACAACCATGAAGATTCCCTTTGACACACTATATCTTAATCATTCTGACAGTTAGGATTTATGGCAGGGGCATCGTGTAAATCACAAGGAGGCTTGTTATTATGGAGAGCCACTGAAATGGTATAATTGTTTTAAGTGGTGCTTGAAGGGCAAGTGTGCATGCATTTGTGTGTTAGTGTGTGTTGCATGTGATTGTATGAGTATGTACAATATTCTGGGAAGTTTTCCAGAGATTGGGGAAATCCACCTTCCACACAACAAACAAGTAAAACCACAAAAACAAATCTCTCGAAAATAAATTTCTGTCTCGTTACAGCAAATAGTATTTCATGGTCAACCAAACCACAACTTTCTTAGCTATTACAGCTACGCTACACGCAGCCTTTGGGTTATTACAGAGTGAAATATGCTCCCAAACAAGGACACAAGGAAGACAAATATAGTTTAGTTAGCCGACGACAACAATTGATCATGAGAAAATGTACTTTTTGACAATTTTAAGAGGTTTATGACTGATGTTGGATAGTTTTGACCATTTTAAGTGACAAGAAATCCTACCCTGATAGACTTTACAGGTGTATCCACAAATTTGATAGGTGATGGATAGATGGATGGATGGATCCTTACTCAATGCAAAGGGCTGCTTGTTTTGTTTGCCAGTCAATGGCAACATATTGAGCCTACATTCAGTCTCTTCTATCAGCTTCATATACTGTAAGTTTGAGCTTCTCCTACCTATTATTAATGACATTCTTGCTATGTTATTTATCGGCTAATTACATGAAAAACAGCAAGATGTTGGCTACGCTGCATTTTTTAGATGCATCTATGTTTACAATGAACTCCCTCAGAAAAAGCTTGGAAACATTTAGAACAAACATTTGCTTGGAATTGAGCATGAACTGAAATGATTTTGGTGGCCAATTCTGAACAGTGCATTGTCTGTCCATTCATCTGTGATCTCTCAGGACACTGAGAAGGATTTCTAGCCAAATATTTGGACATGCGTACAGCGCTTCAGAAAATGTGATTCGTTTTCAGGTTTTACTGCAGGTTGTGATACACAAGTCCTGTATCCAGTCATACGGAGTAATGACATAGATCCCCTCTGGTAAAAATGAATGTTTTAAAGAAAAGTCTACATTTCCAGTAAGAGGGAGAAATACTGCCACTTTAAAACAATCTGAAAGAAAACAGGGAACTAACAGGAATTATGACTTTATCAGAATAAAGGGGAACATGCCGTCCCTGAGAACATCTTAAATAAAACCTAAAGCAGTTTCTTTAACAGGAGCAAATGGAATATATTGTGAACATGATTTTCCCCAATGCCTATGTTCCTCAGTACTTATGTTTACCCATACTATTGCAATCTTTTTAACTATAACTTAAACCCCTAGGAATAACACAGGAGCGGGGAACATAGACGCCAGTGGACATCAGGAACAGGGAACATAGGGTTCACTCCTCTTCCTCGTCATTTAGCCTACATTTGATACTACTTCCATCATGCCACATTAGTTTCAGGGCTTTTTGTTTGTACATCTCCCTTCAATATAGTCTAAGAAAACTTCAAACTTTAGAGTAAACCATTAAAATTCCACTCATCTTTATCAAGGCACGGATTTGGAAAGCGTATTTGCCGGTGTGTGACTATACCTTTTGGGTAAAATCAGACTGTGCAGCTCTGCCATCAGTGTCTAGTGAAAGCTTTTTTATTGAGTCATAAAGAACAAAGCACTTAACTGAATAAACAAATTAGCCACTTTGCCAAAACAAGGAAAGGGAACATCAAAGCTGGTCGTAACTGTTTTAAAGGTCACCAGTTGGGAAGTGACTGGCTGCCTTATTGACTGTCACTGTGGTTCACTGTAGAGGGCGGTTTGTCAAAGGACTAAAAGTCTTCCAGGGCAACTGTTCATTATTCAAATCAGTGGGAGGTTTGTTGATTGACAGACCGTTCAGTTGTTTTCTGACTGTGCTGACGTGAAACAAGGTGCAAACAGCCATACGAGCTAACCCCGCAGTTAATCAGGACTGTCTTTGTTAATGCAGTCCTTCCTGTCTCGTGTGTGTGTGTGTGTGTGTGTGTGTGTGTTTGAAGGGTCAGTCTCAAGACTCAGACTCAGACTCAGTGCTCTTTAATGAGCAAAAGACGCCAGACACAGTAGGACCAAGGACAGAGCAAGGAGATGATGGAGAGTCCAGGCTCCACACACACACACACACACACACACACACACACACACGCTGATCTGTACTTAGGTCCTATACAGCCTCTGTGATACTTTGTGCTGACCCTTTCCTCGCCTACAGGGTCAAAGGTCATAAACCTTTGCATGCATCCTTTGAAATTGAGAAGCAAGAGCTCGATGCTGGACTGAGTGTTAGTGGTGCAATTACCACGATGCTGTCCAAATTTATCTGCTTCACCTCAAAGCTGTGACACAGAGGATGTGGCAACAGCAAATGATGATGAACAGAGAAATGGAGAGGATGTAAATTACCTTTATGCAAGTGAAAATTCATATTGTTTTATATGATTGTGTAATATAATGAATTACAGAGGCCAACGTCCCAAAGTAGCAATGCACATTTGGTTACCAGTGACCAACCAACCAATCAAAAATCATAATAAGATGTTATTATGATGTTTATTTACAGCTGGAATATACTTGCCCTCTGATCATTCTAGTGCTGTTGAGTAAAAAAGTAGGTGAAATTTGGGTTCATTTATTAGTTTTATTGCAACCATTTTAACTTTGGAGAAAGGGGGAACAAAACATTCACCATGTGTATACACTACCAGACAAATGTTCTACTTTTGATCAATAGTGTATATATAACAATAGCAAAGTAGAATTGAACCAACCAGGTGGTTCCAGCTCTAATAATCAAGTTGCTATATGTCCAAACAGATTGTTACCATTAATGACCTTGACTATTTGTATCCACACATACAACCACCTGTGCCAGTCCCAAGGTCAGCCTGTATGCCAAGTTCAGTGAATCCAGCTTCGTTAGTTACTCCATTGGCATAGGTAGAGGACATTTGTCTCACCAAATCAGTCATAACAACTAAACAAGAAGCTTGAAAACTGACGTAGTAGTCAAAGATAAACAGAACTAATTTAACGAGAAAATCAATTCTAAAAACTCCTACCATATTTTCCAGGTTATACGTCGCGGTTTTTTTCATAGTCTGGCTAGGGGAGTGACAAATACACCGGAGCGACATATATACAACTTATTTCAAGTATTTGTTGTTTGTCACACTCATGCAACCTGTTCTCCAGAGCGACTTATACACGTTTTTTCTTCATCATTATGCATTTTTTTGGCTCATGCAACAAAAATTCCGGAGCGACATATGACCTGGAAAATGCGGTATTGCATCTTTTATGTCATTTTTCAAAATTTTTCTTTATCTTATACATTATTTTTGTCATTTTTTTGTCTTTTTACATGGTTTTGTCATTTTTGTCTGCTCTTTTCATCTCTGTGGCTGAGCCATGACAGTACTGTCTGTGTCCATTGGAGCCTGGCTTCAAATGTGAGTCAATCTCCATACAATCCCATGTTAAAATGAACAGTTTTAGAGGCAAAATAAACATGTTTACAGTCTGGAATAAAGAACAATTTTGGTCTCTATAGTTCATTTCCACCTCACTGATCCAGACTCTGATTTGTGCATAAGTAAGAGCATAGACATTTTGATTGACAGGTGTCTTTGAGCCAGAGGCTTCACTGTTTAATTCAGCTTCTTCACGCTCCATATGTCAGTCTGCTTTTGGATCAGAGTGATGGCAGGCAGTGGTGCCAATATGGCGGCACCCAGAGGCTCCTTGTTTGAGCTTCAGAATCCAATGATCTATGATCTTTACATGCCTTTTTTATTGTGTTTTTAGTCTTTTTCTTGTTCTGTGGTTTTCTTGTGGCTGTTTTATGACTAAGGCCTCTCTTTCACATGGCTTAGTCAAGTCAAATATGATGAACTCATACAGCGAAGTCTTCCTTTGTTTTAATAACCAAAATGGATTCACATATGATAGTCCGGTAATGCATATTACTCAATAAAGCCTGATTTAAAAAATGTCTTGCAACTATTCTTAAAAACACATCCAGATAGAATCAGTAAGAAAATGGAAATCATTGGAGTGAATGTCTAATCAAAATTCAACAAACCACGATTGATTGCATTTACAAATGTGTGCTACATATTCAGGTTCCTAAAGTCAAACCAGGAAGTGGTTTCCCAAAATTTTAAGGTCCCACCCTCGAATATCCGTCTTCAGTAGGGATTTTTGGGATTTGTGACATCACAAGTCATAGTGCAAAAGGTTCATACTGTCTTCTTGGAGTAATACTTGTACTGAAATCCTTAGCAGTCGACAAAAGTAAGGTTTATTTCCCTTGACATGTTTCAACAACTTCTTGTTGTCTTCCTCAGAAGGGTCATATATTGCTTTACTTGCTGTTTTTTTTATATGATAGCAGAGGATGACTACACTCGCCAATGAAAACAAAAATCATGGTGAAGAAAAAAAGCAGAGCAAAAAAAATAAAAATAAATGAAATCAGCCATATCTGAGCACTGCAAAAGAGAAAACCACATCATGGACTGGAAAACGTCCAAAGTCATGCTGTCCTCAACAAGTTGTCAGACATCAGGAGGGGTCGTCATCCTGTGCTGTCTGGCAAAAACAGCAAGCAAGACATGTCATAGTACTGCCATGTGACCCTTCTGAGGAAGACAACAGGAAGTCATCAAAAGAAAAAAAAAGATAAAGAAAAATAAACCCTACTTCTGTCTACTACTAAGGATTTCACAAGTCGTAACCAACGGCATTCAAGCTTAAAATACTGTAAGCCACTCCATTTTCCATGAAAATGTTATGAATGTGTTCTTGTGTCAGAATATAATCCTGTGTCATCTTTGGAATCACCTGCTGTTTCGTATCATGACAGGTGGGCACGCGTATCACTTCTAGAGCATGTGAATAAAAAGAGGACCCAAAAAAAACAAAGCAAAAAATCAAAACAACACAATTTGTTTTGTCACTACCATTACAAACGTCTTTACAAATGACAGAAATTTAAGCATTTCAATATGTGAACTTTGATATTTGAGATTTACACACGACTAACTTTAACAACCATTATTTCAAAAATGATGTTTGGACATTGTCTTTCTGTCCGTGTGATGTGACGCTCTTACCCCTTCATTTCCAGGCCTTTTAATTGTGGCTGTCTGCTGATCTCGATAATTGTTGACTGTAACGCTCAGCAGGAAACTCCGTGATCAGCTCCAGATGAAGACGGCGAGTTTGGAAACACGGGGACAAGACAGGAAATCAGAAGGAGGCAGAGGATTACAGGGGCACCGGTTGTAAAGCTAGCGCTGTACGTACGTGTCAATTAAACACTGCAACAGTCGGTCGTAGACATTTATGACTTAATCAGCAGTAGGTTTTGATTAAACAAAAGGTGTTTGCGTTGCACCTCAGTTTGAACGGCAATTACTGGTGATTCAGGAGTACTTAAAGCCTATTTGCTTGTAATTTCCCTTGCGGCTGTGTATTAGTACAGTGACTCCATCTGCCAGCTTCAGCCAGAGTTTGGACAAGTGAGTGACACTGTTTGCCTTTGGAGTAATGGCTGTCATTACGCTAAATTATACTCTACCCAAACACCACTGATTCTTTGAAACCACCCCACAGCGCTCGGCCTCTGTCGCTCTCCGTGCTGCTGGTGCCTTGTTACAATCAATTAAGCTGATTACAAGCACTATCTGCGCCACTTCAAAGCAGGGCCATTACAGCGGGTCAGACTCACTGTCTCTTCTCTGCACTGCCCTGTTTGTCTCCCAGTCGAGAAGCCTGAGATACACGGGCGTAGATTTCGTAGGGGAAGGGCTAGGGTGGACGTGGGGGGGATTGGTTGCCTTCAGTATTTCAAAATGTGCATTTTTTTGCCCCCATTGTAACCATGCTATTCATCAATAATGATGTTTTTAGTTTAATTTGTTAATTTTGGGTTCATTTTTGTCTGTTGTTGGATCATTTTGTTCACTGTTAGGGTTATTTTTTAATCCTTTTTATTGCTCTGGTTAATTTTTGCTAAATTTTGTTTCATTGTCTTATTTTTAATTATCTTGTTAAGCTGTTGTTGATGGCTGTTATTTTTATTGATCGTTTTGTTCCGTTTTCTCATTTTAACCAGTAGCTTGGAAATTTAGATTTTATGTACTGTAGCGCTCTGCTTTGTTCATTCTGGATTAGCTTTTCTTTTTTGCTTATTTTCACAATTATGTTGGATAATTTTTTGTTCCATTTTGTTCATTTTGACTCTTTTTTTCTAGTTTTTGCTAATTTTCTTTGCTTTTTTTGTTCATTTTTGTATTTTATTAATCTTCTCCATTATGTTGTGCACTTTGCTTATTATTTTGTTCATTTTTGTTAATTTCCTTGTCATTATTTTGTTCTTTTCCATTACCTTGACTATGTTGTTCTCTTTTTGCTCATTTTGATTTGTTTTCATTTACATTCAGATGCTTTTTTTTATTAGGTTAAAAGACATTATGTAACTTTTGGGTTTCTAAAAATCCTGCAAGAATAATAAGATTTTTGTTTATTTTTAGGTCCATCTTTTATATCATTAGATTTTTTTTTGTCATTGTTTCATTCATTTTTGTTCATTTTCTGTATAATGTTGGATCATTTTTGTTGCATTTTATTCTTTCATTCATTTTTTTTGGCTAATTTTTTGTCTCTTTTGTTCCTTTTCATTTATTTTCTTGCTTTTTTGTTAGTTGCTATTCTGAATTTTTATTCATTTACATTATGTTCATTTCATTATCTTGCTCATTTTTATTTCCTCATCCATTTTCTCTTTTTGTTCATTTTGTGGATTGACCCAGACTTTTAATTTTGCTGATTATTTTATTTTCAATTGGGTTCATTTTGTTGCTTAACTTGTTCTTTTTGTTGTTCGTGTTGTTTATTATTTAATTCTTTTGCAATGTTGTGGCTGCTATGGATTCCTTTACACTAAAAATTGTCAATATTTTAATTTGTAATTAAAATTAGCTACAATTTCTGCTCTTTTTTTTTGCTTGTTTTGCTCATTTTGTGGTCATTTACTTGCTTATCTTGTTTTTTTTGGTTTTCTTGTGTTCATTTTCTTGTTTATTTTATTCATTATTTTGTTTATTTCAGTGGTTTTTCCCATTTTTCTTCATTCTCTTGACTTTTTGTTTCTTGTCTTATTGTTCTTTTTTTGAAAATCCTGATTATTTTGTCCATTTTAAGAATTGCTGTATGTTCCATTTAGGATCAATTTGGTGCATTTGCAACATTGTGTGCTTTGCTGATTTTTGTTAATTTTATTTTGTTTAGTTATTTCTTCATTTTATTCATTTTTGAATTTGTTTGTTGATTTTATTGATCACATTTTTAATTCATTCGTTTTTAAAATTTATTTCAATGACTGTTGTTCAGTTTTCGATCATTTTGTCGACTTTTTGTTTATTTTTTATTTTGTGTCTTGTTTTGTTCTTCTAAAAAAAATTCTTAATGTTTTTGTTAATTATGGAAATGATGTTGCATTTAGGTGCATTTTGTCTTTTTAAATTTTATTTTTGTTTATTTTTGTTCATTTTTTTGTTTGCTCATTTAATTTTTCACATTTTTTATTTTATTCATTTTCCCTTTTTGTTCATTTTCTTGATTTTTTTTTAAGTTTGTGTCTGTGTTTTTTTGTGTTTGTGTCTTCATTTTTTTTAAAAATCTGATTATTTTTGTTAATTTTGGGAATTATGTTTAATTTAAGATCAGGTTAGTGCATTTTATTGCTTGTTTTGCTCATTTTAATTCATTTTCTTTTCTTTCTTTATTTTTGTTCCCATTTTAACCATATTTGAAAAATGCTGAAATATCGATGCATTAAAAATATGCACAAATGGACGTGTTAATTATCAACTTGCCTGAACACAGAAAATTTACAGTTCGATGTTCAAAAAAATTTGCAGGAAAATCCAAAGATGCTTAACTAAAAATGCACAAAATGTTCAAGCCTCAGCCTTTGCATAGAGATATCACACTACAACATGTTTAAATCTGTTTACAGAGTTAAAGCAAATAAATGAAAAATTACCATTTTTTCCCTCAAGCTGATTAAAGACTGAATGATAAGTAATGAGCTGAAGACAATTGGTGTCTTCTGTCCTCTTTCAAGTTAAAGGTTGACTTCTTCTCGTCAGGTCAGATGACGGGTCAAACAATAAATGAAGGGACAGAGTGAGAGGGAGCGAGACAAGAAGTCTAGACGGTGTATTTAGGGACCCTCCCTGATTGCTTTGTTCTGCACCATGTCCACAGGTAATTACCTCAACAAACTACTGGGGATGCTGTCAAATCTGAGGCAAGTGAGGGGCAGGAGAGATGAAAAAGTACGTGAATGGATAAATGAATGGGCACATGGCTTAGTGTGGCAGTGAGTAGTCATGCGTGGGTGCGTGTCATGGTATTTGCAGATTGGGGACACACGAAAAACATCTGCAGCGTTGCGTCGCGTGAAAACAAGATTTTTCAGAACAAGCCATAGAAACAACCAGACCAACTTGTGATGATTTGTGAAAGTGGATTGATGCTCAGTGAGATCAACTACACACTACTACACCATCAGTGAAAAGTTTGGACACATTTTCTCCTTCGTTGTATTGTACATGAATACTGAAGACATCCAAACTGGGAAAGAACACGTACGGAGCTATGTAGTGAACAAAAAAGTTTTAACCAGCCCAGAACGTACAGTAATTTAGATCTTGGATTGTCCAAAGTTAGAGACATTTAGCTTTGAAGATACATTAGCATTCTCTCGTTAGATCCATGAGGCAGTAAGTAAAGACAAAAGACGGTCCATTATTTTAAGCTGTGGTCAGTCATTCAGGCTTAAAGGAGACATGTGCATTTTTATGGCGTAATATTTAAAGTTTCGGGATCCTATAGAAAGTGACGATTCTAGGGTATGTTGGGGCCCTAGGCACAATTCACAAGGGGCCCCCCCACAACCAGCATTCATCTACATTATGTTGAAATCAGCCAATAAAACAGCTGTTTTTAAAGTTTGTCAGCTCCCTGAGGCCTCCTATTGGCCCGAGGCCCCAAGCAGTTGCCTGGCGACCCACAGATAACATGCCTCTACCTATAGATAGTATAGATCTGGTTTTAACTCTCAAGAGTCTATGATCACATGACATTTTTAAAGTGCAGCAGCAAAAAACAAAACAGGTGACCTGGATACCTGCTTGTGCTAGTGATACCTTCCCTCGAAAGTGCAGATTTGAAACTCTCTGTTTTTGTGTGACGTTGATAGCCTGATGTCTATGTTAATAAAGTAGGTTAAAGTGACAAAACATGGGTTTATGTGTTATATAAAGGCCAAATCAAGAGTATTCAAAAACAGCCAAAGTGGCTGTTACATTCCGCTTCAAAATATTGTTTTCTTTGCTGTTTTCTTTTCCCTTTTCTGAAAAAAATCCTGCTTTCGTCCTGCCCTGCCTCTCGTTGTGATTGGTTGGTTGTTTTTGTGTGTGATAGCATGATCAGACCAATCACTGCTCATGGGGTGTGGCTTATGCAAATAAGACAAGACACTGGTAGGGACTGTTGTGAAGTGAGCCACGCCAACAGCGTTCAAGTGGGCGGGGCCAAGGCCTCAGGCTGAGGAGATTGACAGATGTGATGTGGCGTCACAGCTGAGGGAGAAGACAAACTGTTTTCAAGCAGATTCAGCTGAACCGGCTCAGAAAAGCTCTGTGCACTATTTGTCCCTAAATCGACTGTTACCTGCGCCAAGCAAAGCAGCAGAGATGTTTCCACCAGCGCTGGTTTGTCTGTCGGTTCGCAGCATAACTCAAAAAGTTCTGGGCAGAATTAATGAAATTTTCAGGAACTATCAAAATGGAACAAGGAACAAGTGATTATATTTTGGTAGAAAATTGGCTATTATTATAAAAGTTCTTGGGAATAAAAACTGACTGAAAATGAGTAACAACCCCTGATCCCCCCC
>JAQQAE010004483.1:0-18707 GCA_029823295.1 Pseudamia nigra | reverse complement strand
GCCTTAAGAAAACCACTTATCAGTGAGGCTAATCAGAAAAAAAGGCTTCAGTTTGCTAGGGAGCGTAATATTTTGTTCTGCCTTTAGCTTTGATTACGACACACATTTGCTGTTAAATTGATTCAATAAGCTTCTGCAGTGTCTCAACATCTATTCTTGTGTTTTTCCAGAGTGTATGTTCAGAAGAGTTGGAACCCCGCCCTCATTCAGTAGCATCCACACTGAGGGCCGAGGAGCAGGAGTGCCGTTATTCCAGTGAGTTGTCATGTTTCTGTATGTTTCACACCGGTTGCTAACGTGTCTCGTGATAAATTCGATTAGGGATGAACCAATCGGTGAAAAAGTCAGGATGCACTGACTGTTGCAGGTTAGTGAATTTCCCATAAGGAATATCCATCCATCCATCATCTTCCACTTGTCCTGGTCAGGGTCTCGTGGGCAGCAGCCTAAGCTGAGAAGCCTAGACTTCCCTCTCCCCATCCACCTCCCCCAGGTGTTCCCAGGTCAGCCAAGAGACACAGTCCCTCCAGCATGTCCTGGGTCTGCCCCAGGGCCGCCTCCAAGTTGGAGCTACCAGACCCCTGCCTTTGGCTACCACCCAAAAAACACAGCACCAGAACCTTACAACCCTTCCTGCAGGTGGTGGGACCGCAGGAAGACATAGTCGTAAGGGTCTTCTGAATCACTCTTAGTCTGAACTGTCACCTAGGACTAATTTGCCTTGGGAGACCCTACCAGGGCAGAATTACCCCTGACAACATAGCTCCTAGGGTCACTCAGGCACACAAACCCCTCCACCGTGATAAGGTGGAGATTCAAAGAGAGGCTATAAGGAATAAATAAAGTTTATTCTCTTCTAGTTTGTTAGATGATATAATGTGGAGATTAATCCTGATATCGGTTCTGTTATATTCAGACGTGCAGGATCCAGATACAGATGCTTTAAGTGTTTTTAGCAAAATATGCAACATGTGTCCACAGAAGACTTTTGGAAATTTAAAGCAGATGAAAGAAAACAACCAAACAAAAACAATAAAGATGATCAGAATTATTCAGGCCTCCCATGCATCCTGGAAAACCTGGAAAATGATTGACCCATTTTCCAGTAATCAAAAACATATTGAAAAGTAGAACATAGATAGAATACACTTACACCTCTAGAATAAAATCCAGAATATTGCTGCATCTGGATCAAACTTTGTTGCATAGTAGAACCTTTGAGGATGTTGTCTTTTTTAATCAAATCTTCCAAGCATTTGTTTGTAAAGTTACCCAGAAGTAAAATGAAATTGGCCCTATCTCGCAATGGTGGAGAATATTTTGAAAAATTCCTAGATCCAGAATGTGATCCGGATCACCCCCAAAATCAGTTGTTCCTTGGATCATTTCGAAGCTATCGTGGGAATTTCATCAGAATCTGTTAGTACATTAATGCAAAATATCAGACAAACAAACGCCAGTAAAAACATGAGAAAATAATGTCAAATGACCTGAAAAACCTTAAGTTGTACTGGAAAATTATTTTTCCTTTCTTGACTGGTCTCTGCCTTGTGAGAGAACACAAATGGGCTGAAAGTTCTGTCTGTGGTCCGGCAGTCTTCAGTGGAAAACTCTGAGGCAGAGGTAGCCCCCTACATGACCCCCATCAGCCAATCTGTTTAGCTTGTCCTGTCAACTGCTACCCCGTGTTTCCATCTGACTTTTCCACTACCCTTTGTGACATTTCAGACCCTGGTAAGGACTCCCTTTTTCCAAAGAAGCACCTAGTGATTTTCAGTTGAAGACCATTACCGTTGGTCTGTGAGCACAGTGGGGCAGGCGGATGTACTAGTATGATGTAGTGAAGCAGCTGAAAATGTCCTGGAAAATAATTTCAAGAAAAGCCTGGGTAGTTGCAGTATAGTCGTAAGTAAGGAAGTAACTGTTGAGAACAGCGTAGGATTCAGACGTACCAGGAGGTAAGAAGAGAGCCGGGATGGGAACGGTCTGAAGAGGAGTGGAGCTACCAGACCACTCACCTTGTGCCCCGCCATCTTGGACATCTCAGATTTACCTGCTTGAGTCGACTTACGTGATTGTCCAGGAAATGTTAAGTTGAACATGCCAACAATTCAAAGAAAAACAAGTACTTTGTAAATACAACCTTGTTTCTAAAAAATCTGACCCACCTTGTCAAATGTGAAGGAGGACTAATGGAATGGTTTGCAGAACACTAAAAGAACCATGTTTACGTGAAAATAACACAATATCATCAACATGGTCAGTCAAAACGAAGACACTTCTTTGATGCCACCAACACTTATAGCTCTGACAAAAATAAAGAGACCATTGCAAAGTATCAAATGCTCTGATTTAACCATTTCTATGCATATGTTTGGGTAAAATGAACATCTTATTCTGTATTATTGCCACCATCATCACCAGGCTCTGCTCCTCTCCAAACCCCAATAAGGTTGAGTAGCACTCTTTAAATGTAAATGAACTGAAATGAAAGGTTTGGTCTCTCAGTAAATAGTCATACCCTTTCTTTCCTCTTAGATGGACAATAAAAGCACATTAGCTCATTTGATGTAATTTCCTGATTTGTTTCAGTAGTTAATCTGATCAGTCCATTGTGCTCCTCTCCTGGAGGCTCATCACACTACATCACATCCAATCAGTCCAATGACATGAAACTGCATCAGAGCCAATCACTCAGGTCCCATTCACACCTGACATTAGCATCTGATCACGTGAACAGGTCTGATGAAAGGTGTGAACACACTCAGAACACATACTACACTGCCTGGCCAAAAAAAAGTCACACATTCTGTATTTTGTTGGACAGCCTCAAGCTTGATTAGGTCACACTTTCACTGTGTCATCGTTTGATAAGCTTCTGCAGTCACAATATTTATTTCTGTCCAGAGTTGCATTTATTTTTAGCCCAGATCTTCTATTGATGTTGGAGAGTCAGACCAGTGTGCAAAGTCTACTCTAGAACCAGGGATTGGACTTTAGTCTGACCTGTCACTTAGGACCAGTTTGCCTTGGGAGACCCTCCCAGGGATGAATTATCCCCGACAACATAGCTCCCAGGATCACTCAGGCACACAAACCCCTCCACCATGATAGGGTGGAGATTCAAGGAGGGGAGAATAAATAATATTCACAATCCTATTGTTATTCTGTTCAAAGGTTGTTTATATGGGAAGAGGGCTTACTTTGTTTGATTTTCTGAGCTGGACTGAATGTCAGCATGTTTATTATGAATATGCCATTTGTCTGAGCTGTACTTGAACTGGGTGAATAATGAATAGGGTTATGGTGTGTCAAAATACTCACATCCCCTCCTGTCCGTCTTTGAAGAACATGTTTTTCAAACTATAGACTAAACCTCAGCCTGCATACTGCTTTTGTGCCATATCATGTTTACAGTCACATTTTCATGTCAGATTTTTCAACTCATTTTAACTCAAGACCCCCCCCCCCCCACACACATCTTATTGTGTTTCAGCAAGTGCGTTTATTGATTCCATCAACCTCTGTGAAACTAAAAACACACAAAGCCCATACACTACGGTATATCACTGTCTGACATTTCCATAACAACACTTAAATCTACCACCACATGACGTACAAAATACAAATAACATACCTCGCTTCACCTGCCAGAGGGTGCACATTCCATTGACAAAACGTCTCGGACAAAGTCTGTGCTTTTTTGATCCGTCCTCAGCTGGCATGTGGCAAGACAGGTGTGTGACAACATTCCAGGTCACGCAACCGGAACAACGCACAACACAATCTCCGCCTCATGTGGCCACATATGTCCACTGAGGAATGGATGTATGTTTTTTGTGACAGTCAAAGCAAATAGTAACAGCGTTACTTTGTTTTGTGACAGGCATTTTACCACCTAGCTGAACATTTTTATTATAGGGCCTGTATGATGATGAAGACAATTCTGGTTTCATCGTTAGTTCCTAGTGCAGGTCACGTCTTTGACTAGAGTTTGTAACACAGTGTTTCAGACCAATTTCTAAATAGACTGTGTTGTTTCCTTAAAGGTCAGATCGCAACGGAGGAGAATCACCAAGCTATGCAGGGGTGTGTGTGTGTGTCTGCATGTGTCGTCCTATCTGCCTGAGGTTCAGAGGTCACTTCCTCCTCATGTTTTTAAACACCGTCATCAACAGCCGTGAAGGAGTTTTGTAAGCGCACTTCACCGCTGCAGACTTCACACACTCGTAGACTCCCTTGACACACACTGAGAGGAGCACTGAGGTAAGGAGCTGCCGCTGAACTCGAAGCCGTCCTCTTCGTTGCGCTTTTTATCATGTCTGTCGTTTTCTACGGCCTCGGAATGCGCTGAAGTGCATTACATGATTTGTCACCTCGATTATCAATGGGAGCTTTTTCTTTATTACTGTCGTTTAGTTAGTCGGTGTGATAGAAGAAGATGCAGAGGATTGGGTGAGGGTAGGGTGAGAAGGAGGCAGATGATTGGCTGTGGCGACCCCTGAAGGGAACAGCCCAAAGGGAAAGAAGACTGTAGTTTGTGGAAAGAAATGTATAGATATTTTCGTGTATTTTTACCAAAAGGTCAAAAAGGAGGAGGCTCATATAAGTAGATTTTGCTGATGTGCTGTTGATTTTGTCCCAGTTGTCATTAAATGAGGCATTTGTTGACGCTAAGCACACAGCACACAGTGCTCCATTTGTTCACTCTGAGACCTTACCTTCTGGGCAACCATATGCGCTGCAAAAAAGGTTGTTAAACACGCTTGATTTGGAGAAATAAGTCCTATTTTAGTTTGTAGAAAACCCCAGACTGGTCAACCATGTATTCAATTCATTGTCCTTTTTGTCTAGTGTGACTGCGGCTACAAGTGGGGTAACCATGGAGGCTTGCAACTTTAAGGTGTAACCATTAAAATAAATTACACCTTCACTGGCTGCTTTATTAGCTACACTTAACAGAGCGCTTTAATTTAACGTACATATCTAATCATCAGATAACTTTGTAACAGTTCAGTGCATGTATTCATGTAAACACAGTCCAAACGACCTGCTGTGGTTTAAACCAAACATGAGAATCAAACAACCATCTTTAGGGGTTACCGGGAATATTCTGAATAAGAGAAAATGCTATGTGAGCAACAATTCTCTGGATAAAAACACGTTGTTGATGAGGTCAGAGGAGAATGGTCAGACTGGTTGGAGGTGATGTAAAGACAACAGTCACTCAAAAGTTCACTGGTTACAACTGAAGTATGTGTAGATATACGGCATGTTAAACCTTGAAGCAGATGGATGACCGCCACAGAAGAAGATCACACATGAACAGGAAACTAAGGCTACAATTCACAAGGACTCAGTAAAAGTAGTCAGTAGAAGGATGGAAAATGTGTCTTAGTCTAGTGAGTCTGGATTTGCGCGGCCACATTTGGATGTTATGGTTATGATTAGCATAAGGATAAAAAGCATGAAAGCAGGGATCCATTCTACCATGAATTAACTCTTCATCCTGCCGGTTGGGGGGGTGGGGCATTGTGGGACATATAGTCCCAACTGTGCATTGTTTAAATGCCCCTGCTTACCTGAGAATTACTGCTGACCACGTCCATCCTATTTGAGCATAGTGACCATCGATAGGAGGTCCAACCCTGGACCAGAACAGTGGACCTGATAAAGTGGCTGTAGTTTGAAGATGTTTTCATAGGTGAAAATGCATCATTAATGTGTGTTGAGGTTTATATGCAGTGTGTGGAAGGTCCCCTAGGTCCACACAACACTTGCCTGTTTGTAACTTGTGACGTCACAAGTCACACCATTCGTAGTCCAGATAAAACGGGTTGGCCCAGCCCTCCATGCACAAGTAAAATTCTAAATTTTAGATTTGAATTTTAGAATGTCACAAATTGGAGCCAATCATATTAGATCTAAAATTGACCACACCCCCATGGGCAATATTCATGATTTTTTTTTTTTTGTGTCCATGAAAAGTGTATTTATTGTGTGTTTATAGTATTCCTGTATTAGATTATGATCCCAGGTCATGTTGAGATTGACAGTCGTTCAGCCAATCAGAGTTGTTCTGATGCTGGGTGGGGGGTGGGGGTACAACACCTTACAATGAAATCACAACATCTGTGAGAAGATCTCAAAGAGAAAAAAAATCAAATCAACACTCTATTGTGTCAACACCTTGACAGAAGGATTTAATAAGCACATATGTATATAATGATCCCCTCCTTGAATCACCACCTTATCATGGTGGAGGGATGTGTGTGCCTGAGTGAACCTAGGATCTATGTTGTTGGGGGTATTTACCCCTGGTAGGGTCTCCCAAGGAAAATAGGTCCTAGGTGACAGGTCAGACTAACAGCAATTCAGAAGACCTTTATGACCTTTATGATGGCGAAAAACACCGATATTTGCTACTCTGGCTTGTTTGGGCCACAACATAAAGATGCTGAGTTTCTTGTGGGACCGTAAACATTGAATCACTCAGTGACACAGAAGACCTCAGTGACAGTGATGACATTATCATGTGTTAGGTCAGGGGTCTGCAGCCCCTCTCCACTGGCTCCCGTGGCTTTCTGCAAATATTAAATGAGCAAAATAAGCCCTAAATCAACAAAAAGAAGAATAAAAACTACCTAATTACAAAAAATTCAGACCAAACTGAAGAGAGCAACGGGCAAAATGAACAAAATAATCACGATCATGAACAAGATTTAACAATTTAACTAGTAAAATAATCAAAAGTGGGAAAACTGAGTAAATGAGTTTTAAAATGCAAAATAATGACCAAGATTAAGATAAGACAGAACAAAATGATCCACAAAGTGATCAGTTGTGATTGGGGCTTAGTTCACTCCACTGTGTGAACTAAGCCATAAAACTGTGTGCGGTACATAGAATACATAAAGGGTAATTTACAAGTTCACAAATGTCAAATATGGAATATTGGTGGTTAATGTTACCAGTTTGAGGCTTAAATCTAAAGGTCAACCTCAGGAGATATGGCATGAGGAATCTGCTTAAAACTTTTTTTTAATAGACTTGCTTTTATGTCATTTTAATTTTTTTGCTTCATTTTTAATGTTTTGCCTTTTGCTTTTTTGCTTTATTGCGATATGATGCCATCTCCTTTTAGTTCTTTTACTCTCTCCATCCTCTTCCCTCTCTACTTTCTTATTATTGTATTTGTGTTTTGGAACGTGTACAAAAAGGACAGCAATCCACAAAAAATGATACAACAAATAAACTCAACAGACAAAACAATGAGCAAAATAATAAATGAAATAAACTGGTAGCGAAATCATCCGAATGAATAAAAATGAACAAAGTAATTAGAATTAATAAAAATGAACAAAGTAATTAGAATGAATGAAAATGAACCAAAGGGAAAAAAAAATAAACCAAGTGAAATGAACAAAACCAAATGGAATCATCCACTAAAAATTGATGTTACAGCTGGGATTTTTTTTTTTTTTTTTTTTTTTTTAAGTTGATATCAGGTGCTTTGATTCAGATACTGTGTGTCAAGTGAAACAGGAGCAGATTGTTTATGATGCTTAATCGCAATCATTTCTCAGGCAATATATCGAGTAACAAGGAAAAAGTTGTGGTGACGAGCGTAGCTGTCAGTCGAGCGCCTCCACACTGAGTTCACTGCTGCCTGTTTGTGTGTCTGTTCTGCACCGTGGTATTATTTAGCCTTTCCCTTCATGTGACCTCTCTTTACTCGGCCCCTCACCACATATCCTACTCCCCTCAGGCTCCGCAACGGACCTTATGAGCATCATTTGACTGGACTGATATTGCAGCTCCAGGCCTTTTACAGTCAAGCAGGAGAAACAAACCATTTGTTACACAATTCTCAGATGTGCTCCTCCAGGCTCCGGGGTCACTTATTAGATCTGTTATTCCAAGCTGGAGAGCAGCTTATCTGCTTTTTTCATACTGTGTATCTGCGGCGCAGGCTCATTATCTTAATTCTTTCTCTCAGTTGATGTAATAATAAGCGAACTAGCGCTGACCCCGTTCCACTGTCAGAGACATCACTGTGTCTGCATGAGACACATTCTCATTAGATGTTTAATGCGGAGTTGAAGAGGGAAACTGAAATGATGCTAATACGTGTCTCTTCATCTTCATAAGAGGCATCAACCCCGGTAGAATAAAGAGGCTAATGAGGGGGGGCCCTGTAGTGGGTTGTGGAGCCTTTTGTATCGGGGATACCTCTTATTTTATTTTGTTCAATTCTAATTTTGTTCCTTATTTTGCTCTTCTTTTGTTTTATTTATTTAGTTCATTTTGTGGATTACTTTCGTTACTTGCCCCTCCCTGGGGTTTGTGTGCCTGGGTGATCCTAGGAGCTATGTTGTCAGGAGTAATTCACCCCTGGTAGGGTCTCCCAAGGCAAATTGGTCCTAGATGACTGGTCAGACTAATAGTGATTCAGAAGACCCTTATGGCTATATCTTCCTGTGGGCCCACCACCTGCAGGAAGGGTCATAAGGGTCCAGTGCTGTGTGGTTTGGTGGCAGCTGAAGGCAGAGGCCTGGGTGGTTCAATCCCTGGTTGCCAAAATCTGCTCCAACTGGGAGGGGGCCCTGGGGCAGACCTAGGACATGGAGGAGGGACTATGTCTCTCGGCTGGCCTGGGAATGCCTGGGGGTCCCCCCAGAAGAGCTGGAGGAGGCGACTGGGGAGAGGGAAGTCTGGGCTTCCCTGCTTAGGTTGCTGCCCCCAAGACCCTGACCAGGATGAGCAGAAGATGATGGATGGACTTTCTTTACTTGGTCTTTTTTTTCCATTTCCTGATTTTTATTTTTTTTGTGCTTTGAGTTTTATTGTATTTGTCACTTATTATTTTGTGAATTGTTTTGATTTTATCTTAATGTACTTGGTTCATTTTGTCTTTTGTTAATTTTGTCTATATTGTTGATTATTTTGTTTATTGACATTTCTTTGGCTAATTTACCATGGTTACAATGTCCATTTAAGTATACATTCCTATACATGTTTCTTATTGTTAGTAAAAACAGAGATCATAAATTAGTGTATCATCTTTCCAAGTTTCGATCTGACGAAAATGCCACATTCTGTTTTTGGGTCTTGAAAATGTTTGAGAAACACAGGAAAAGTGAACATCGTAATCTGAATTTCTGTTGCACCCCCTGCCCTGCTTCTTTCCAGGTATTGAGTACTGCTTTGTCTTGATATGTAGTATTTTACAGAGTACATGTACTTTGTGTCTTTTGCAGAGAACCAGTAGTGAGGGGACAATGCGAGTCCACGTGCACACCAAGTTCTGTCTCCTGTGTGTGCTCGCCTTCCTCTTTCATCAGTGCAGCCACTGCCATGAAGAAGAGAACCATCAGCACAGCCATGGAGACCACGCCCACAACGACCTGCAGATTTCTGAGGCTCCGTATGTGAGAGGAACCCTTCTGCCACCTGACTCCAGCCAGGGGGATACTCTGGAGGAGGAACAGCGCTTCTACATTCAGCAGCTGTTTAAACGCTATGGCCAGAAGGACCGGTTAGACTTCCAGGGTTTTCAGAGTCTGCTCTTCAGCCTGGGTCTGGGGGAAGTTAAGGTTGTAGAGGTGGATCATGAAGAACTGGGTCACGACCATGTGGCCCACCTTGATCTGCTGGATTTGCAAGAGGGGCTTCACTCTCATTCATCAACCCACGATGGCCACGGTCATAGTCATGGACAGAGACACGGTCATGGTCACACACACAACAAACACAACTCCCATCATCATCCACATACGGAGCGGGTCCCAACCACCTGCAGCCAGCGCCCCACTGCTGCCAGTCCTGCAGCTGGTCCCGGTGCTAGTTCACCTAAGGACCATGACCATAAACATGGTCATGACCACGACCATGACCAAGGACATGAACATGACGGTGAGCATGGACATGAACACAACCACACCCATGAACACGACCATGACCATGATCATGGGCAGGGTGTACAACATAATCATGATGATTCTACAATAAAAGATAGTGACCATAAGCATCTGAATGGACAGCTTCAGCACCAACCTGATCATGACCATCACAAAGAGCACAAACATGAGAAGGCTGTGGTCCCTTCAGACCATAAGGACCTGTCTTCTTCACTTCACAGTGACCACAACCAGGACCACAGTCCAATTAATCTAATGCACAATGGCACAGACAGTCCTCCCTCCTTCGAGGACCAGCTGCCTTCCGCCCAGCCCAACCCATCCCAAGTGTCCCGCGAGCTGCAGTCGTCTCCTGCTCCTACAGAAAGCCGGCCCACGAAGTCCAAAAAGCCAGCCAGGGGCAGAGGACGGGGGCGAAACAAAAGCCCTTCTCCTGGTACGACCCCTGCTGATGACCATGAACATCATCACGGCCACGATCACAGTCATGATCATAGTCATGGTCACAGTCATGATTATGGTCATGGTCACAGTCATGATCACAGCCAATCTCATAAAGAGAAAAGAGAAGCACCAGGAGGCCCAGCCACGCGCACCCTGCCACCCCCTGTGTATCCGGGACATCCAGGAGGTCTGTCCCATCAACATGAGGAGGTACTACCATGTTTTCTGTTAAGTCCTGTTCTGCATGTGAAGGCCAAGGTCCACAGAATGCGGACTTAAAGCGTAATTAGACCACTACATGGCTTCAGAAAGTTCCGCAGGGTTCCACTGAAATTCTTACTAAATATATGTAATGTTTTTAATCTAGTTACTTCACAAACCAAACTAAACTAAATTATTTGTATTAGGATTCAATGAAAAAGGTGCTTGTTAAAAGATGATTATAGTATTTGGTCTTCTTTCAGTTGTTTTTTTAATGTCTTCATAATTCTTGACTTTCTTTCCCCCCCAGTGTTTGAATCTCACCCAGCTGCTCACCTACTATGGCCTGAGTTCTGAATCCCTCATTTCCCCGGTTCAGTTCACATATCTGTGTCCTGCCCTGCTCTACCAGATCGACAGCCGTGTGTGCATCCTCCATTACCACCAGATGGATGTGGAGCAGGAACCTCTGGAGCATGTCAGTTCTGGTAGGAGCCATGACTCACTGTCTGAATGATCCACATCATCTTTCAGATCTGACAGGACTTTGAAAGTGGCAAGAACTCACTATGAATCTGTCATGAATCTGTCATGAAACCCTCATTCAGAGTTTACATTAGCACCAGAAAGTCTATGACCAGCAAATTTAAACCAATACAGTTCATATCAGCATTAAAATCAATGGAGATTTTACACATTTACCCTCACCCAAAAAAGTTGGAGAAGGCTATGTTTGGCCTCAGTTTGTCTGATTTGTTTTTACCGAGATTGATCAAAAACTACGGCGCGTATTTTGACTAAATGGCGTCCCAGTTTAAGCCATTTAGTTTTGAAGAGCATCTGTTTTACATTCTACATTGTAGATTTGAAAAGTTCTTTTAGGCGACTGCACCCATAACCCAACAACAAATTCACTAACTCTAACATACTTAGCCTAAACTATTTCCAGGTTAGTGTCTCAGTGCGTACACACACTAAGGCCATTTGACTCGAGCTGCACCCCCCCCCCCCCCACTGGTCTGCGCTCACACTGACAGCTCTGAAACGGGCTGAGGCGTGGCTACATCTGTACATAGCTGGAGATCACGTCACAATACCTGTACATGACCTTTACTGACTGTGTGGCTTATGAGTCTTTTAAGGTCACGTACAGACTTCTT
Source organism: Pseudamia nigra (assembly GCA_029823295.1). Classification (NCBI taxonomy): domain Eukaryota; kingdom Metazoa; phylum Chordata; class Actinopteri; order Kurtiformes; family Apogonidae; genus Pseudamia; species Pseudamia nigra. Next base: position 6,982 of record JAQQAE010004483.1, on the reverse strand, counting down.
CTGGGTTATTCATTATATAAGACAGCGATTTTCTGTTTAATCACATTGCGCAGATGCAGAGGGAGCAGGAAAAGAGATTTATACGTCTGTAATGCGTCGGATCCACGTGCACATATTTGCGCGTGAGCAACCGTGCCGTAGCCCACCACCTCATCTGCATTTTAGGTGCACAACACACCCCAGTGGAGCACGGATTGACAGTTTTTGGTGGTGATCTGGATCACATTGTCAGGCGTATGCACTCTAATCTTTACAAACGGGCAAAGAAAGATCCTCTTCATTTAAGGCTCCCGAGACAGATCAACTACCCCTGTTTAAGGGCACATCTGACACAGAGAATCCTTGCAAATAGGCTGTTTCTTGTATTTCACACCACTGATGCCTAATTCTCTTCACAATTAAAGCTTAAATGTATATTACAAGCTGATTAGAGAGGTGCATTTTAAATTCTACACACAGTCACAGTAATTCTTAATAAGAAAAGCTGTGAGGTTTGTGATACAGCTATTTGTTGTTCATGTGCTGTTTGATCTTGTGTAAGTAACTTAGTACAGTACTCCGAAACCTTCTCGGAACTGGCCTGCGGTTTTTCAGAAATTGTATTTAACATCTTACTACTGAATCCATTGAATGACACCATAATCTTTCAAATGGACATGGATCAATGGTATTGCTTATTCAAGTGGATTTACTCATAGTGTTTAACACATGAAATAGACGATGCTGCTGTGACATTTCCCATTGGTGTTTAGATTGTTTGGACAGGCTTTGTGTTGTGACTGAAACCAGGGAGCAGAGAAAGTTGAGTGAAGTTAGTAGTGAGTACCAATAGAAAGAAGAAAACTGAGAAATAGAAAATGGAAATGATATTTTCATCTTGTTTTTGCAGAAGTTGTGCTCCAAAGCACACCTACCTAAATAGACCCACACTAAGACTAAACTCTACAGGAATGTTGTAGCTTCCACCTTGTTCTTTCTTCTCCATAGTATCTTATTTGTAGTTAGATTGCAGATCCAGAACACATTTATCTTCATCATGTCAGTAGGAGCTGAGGCTCAGAAGTAATGCATCAGTGGATAGTACCAGAGATGGATAATTCAGTTCAGTTTTATTTGTATAGCGCCAATCATAACCCAAGATTACCTCTAGGTGCTTCACAATTCAAGGCTGACACCTCAAGACTATACAGAGAGTAACAGTCACACCAAGAACAAGACAAGGGCAATGGGGGGGCACGTCCTTTAACGGAAGAGAAAAACCTCTACCAGAACCAGCAGCTCAGGGTAGGAGGACATCTGCCTTGACCAGTTGGGGTTAGTGGACAGAGGAGAGACAAAAGAAAAGAGTAGAGACAGAACAACAAACAACATAGACACTGGACGACGTCCACAATCAGAGCGAGGAAACACAGAACTGCAGAAGACACAAGTTACTATCACAATATAGGTGACATGAGAATGAATGTGACTAAAAGGGGGGGTACAGAGGGACAGAGAAAGAAAGGCAACTAGAGAGACAGAGAGGGAGATGGTAGGAGAGAGACGGGAGAAGAGTTTAACAACGAGTTAGAGAGCAAAGCTCAGTGCATCACTGTCCCCCTGCAGCCCAGGATTATGCAGCAAAACTAAGGGAGGATTAAAGGTTTACCTGACCTAACCCTAACTATATGCTTTGTCAAAAAGTAAAGTCTTAAGCCTAGTTTTAAAGGTACAGAGTGTGTCTGCATCCTGGTCCCACATTTGAAGTTGATTCCACAGGAGAGGAGCTCGGTAACTGAAGGCTCTGCTTCCAAGTCTAGTTTTAGAGATTCTAGAACCACAAGTAGGCTTGCACTCTGAGAGCGGAGATTTCTGGGAACAATAAGGTCTTTGACATAGGATTGTCCTTGTTGTTTTGGGCTTTGTAAGTTAAGAGGAGGATTTTAAATTCTGTTATAAATTTTACAGGTAGCCAATGAAGAGAAGCTAGTGTCGTAGAAATGTGATCTCTCCTTCTGACTCCAGTTAAGACTCACGCTGCAGCATTTTGGATCAGCTGTAGATTTTTTCTGTACTTATTTGCACATCCTGTGCGTAGTGAGTTACCGTAATCCAGCCTAGATGTAACAAATGCATGGACTCATTTTTCTGCATCACCTTTGGACAGGACATTCCTAATTTTGGCAACATTACAGAGATGAAAGAAGACTGTTCTGGACATTTGTTTTATATGAGAACTGAAGGTTAAGTCCTGATCCACGATCACCCCCACATTCCTCACAACTGTACTGGAATCTACTGAAATGCTGTCTACATTAAGGAAGTCATTAGGGAGTGTACTTAGATTCCTTGGTTCGATTTTTATCTTCGTTCAATAAGAGGAAGTTTGAAGTCATCCAGGTATTTATGTCTTTTAAACAAGCGTGGAGTTTAGTTGAAGTAGTTTTTAATTTGTCCGGCTTCATGGAGAGATGCAGCTGTGTGTCATCAGCATAACAGTAAAAACCTAAGCCATGTTTTCTTATGATATGTAAAGGCAGCATGTATAGTGTAAAACGTTTTGGTCCTAGTACTGAGTCTTGTGAAACGCCATGACTATCTTTAGATTGTTTGGATGACAGGTCATTAATATGTACAAATTGAACTCTTTCTATGAACACAGTGCAGTGCAGGCAGTGCCCTGGCCCCTCTGATGTGCATGTGTTGTTGGCTGTACAGAGCCTCCCTAAAAGACAGGAATTTTTTCTTTGGTCTATTTCCTGGGTGAACATGTTATGTCTGAATGAATAAGCAGCCAATGTGCCATACTGCATTCAGCCCTCCTTAATACACTACAGTATTGTAAGAGACTCTAAATCAAGATCAGTCACTCGCATAACTGCACCACTCATGGTCTTTTAGGGGCTTTGTGCCTGCGACAATGTGATCCTATTAAATAATTTCAGTTTCCATGGCAGCGTACAATAGTTGCTTTTGAAATTGCACACAGGGTTTTTGTGTCAGTTACAGGATCTCTGTGGTGCAGATTTCTTTTTTTTTTCCTCAGCTTGTCTTCTGAAAGCCTCTGTAATTAAATAAAGATCGCAATGGAAATAAAAGAAAGAATCCTGGCTGTAAAGACTGAAGGTCAGCTTTAAGCTCTGCTGTGGGACTTGGTGTTTCTGAGTTTGTGAGAATGCGCATTATAAAATTGCAATGCTGTAAAGTTAATGAGTTACAGGTCATGAAATGAAGCTCATAAAAGTATAGCAGAAACCAAACTATGGAGAGGATTAACATTTCCATACACACAGTGGGAAACACTTCATATTTTAATAAGGTGTCATTTGTAATGTTTCTAATTCAGGACATTCAAAAAAAAACTGAATGTGAAATAAGTTGTTCACATTATGACAAAAATGTCTATTTGCAGTGATATGTTGACTAGGTGGCCCTGCATTCCCTGTCTCATTAGACCACTGTGTAACACTCGAATAAGTCAGTGGTGCATCCAGTCCTGTGTTGTCAGTCCAACATAAGTACAAGTATGGTATTCAGTTTAATGAAGTACTAAGTATTACATCGGTTAATAGCAGTGTCGTTGTTTCTCTGCACAGCTGCGATTGGTTTATTAGCCTGCATGCTAATCATGTATGCTCATTGTAACATTCTGAGTTGTGTTTATATTCAGTATTTCTAAATAACTGAACTAAACAAGTTGCATACAGTAGTTTATTATTATTATCATCGTCATTGTTGTTGTTATCATTAATATTATTATTAGTAAATATTGACCACCGCTCAGGAAGGGCATCCGACGTAAAAATCCTAAGCCAGATCAAACATGCGAATCATTGGTATTTCGCTGTGGCGACCCCTGAGGGGAGCAGCCGAAAGAAGAAGAAGAAGAAAATTGACCACCGCTGAGGGTCTCCACAGTTTGACAGTTGACATCAATATAATGACTGGCTTGTAAAATGTTGCCCCTTCTGTCAATAGTAGCCATTAGTTTTTGTTTTCTTTTTTTTCTTATAACAGTCAGATCTTTGTCCCCCTAAAACAAGCAGAAGGCTACTTAATAAATACCGTATTTATTGAGTAGCTCGCAGCTCGCCTCTTCTAGCCGTTGTTAATATGACATACACCCTATACTCGAATTTCTTTAATGTAAAAGTCGCTTCGATATATTTGTCGCTCCCCTAGCCAGACTACGCAAAAAACCCACAAAAATGCGGTAATCCGGAAAATACGGTAATTGACTTGAATGTCTTCAACTGCACATAGTGAATCACGACTGATCGCAACTCACCTCTGTGAATCCGGCCATCTGGTACACGGTTGAACGCACCTCACGCAGCTGCAGATTAACACCACGACTCACATCTGGTAACGCGCACCATTTATCAACAGTAAACATCGGTTACATTGTGACACATATTGTATCAATTTGCAACTGTTTAAAAGTTGCAAAGTCAAGTCGTGACTGCTGCAGTCGCCAAGTCAAGACTGAAGCCTGGCGATTCAACATGCTGAAAAGGCACAATTTCTGTCAGGACGTCGTCAAGACTGAAAAATCTGGGTCGGGAAACACCGCACATCAAGCAGTTTTCCAGTTGAGTTGAGACGAGGGGAGTCTCATTTCTCTATGTGCGGCTATCTTTAAGGATGCGTGAATGGTTTTAAATTTTCTGAAGTTCAATATCAAAATGATAGAAGTCCTGTTGTTTGGTCCTGGTGGGTCCTGGCACGCCTCTCCTGTGGACTTGGGTCCTCTGACACAGTTTGTAAAATCCACTGTTACAGATCTGGGTTTTAGTCTGAACGGTAATCTTGACCCATATATCGATTTTATCATTTAATTCCAGTTTTTTGTTGTGTGCGATTTAAAAAAAAAAAAAAAAAAAATTAAATTCAAGTTTTTTTCACCTTTTGCCCCCAGGAGCTGCCGTAGCCTCCCCCTCACCCTTGTTTCCTTAGCAGAGATGTGTATACAACAACAACATAGCTAATGCTAATGACTGCGAGAAGTTTGTTCCTGTAATAGGAATGGTATTGTCAGTGGTTTGGAACTGGTTTGGGTTTGTATCAACAGACATGGAACAAGTACCTGCACCCTGCGAAGTTTGTTCAAAGTCCTTTGAAACAAAAAGGCAACAGCTCAACGAACTTATTCCAGCATCTAAAACAGACTCCTCCAGCCGAGTGGGAGAAATGCCACTCGATATGAGGGGAACAAGACCACTGAAAAAGTTTGGGCACCCCTGATAATTTCTATTATTTTCATTTAGAAATCAGTAGGCGTTTGGATCAGCAGTTTCATTTTGATCTATCAAATAACTGATGGACACAGTAATATTTCAGCAGTGAAATGAGGTTTATTGGATACACAGAAAATGTGCAATATGCATCAAAACAAAATAATACAGGTGCATAAATTTGGGCACCCTTGTCATTTTGTTGATTTGAAAACATGTAACTATTTAGCACTGATTAATTGGAACACAACATTGATTTGGTGAGCTTGTTAAGCCTTGATCTTCATAGACAGGTGCATCCAATCATGAGAAAAGGTATTTAAAGTCGCCAACTGCAAGTTGTTCTTCTCTTTGACTCTTCTCTGAAGAGTGGCAACATGGAGGCATCAAAACAAGTCTCAAATGACTTGAAAACAGAGATTGTTCAACATTACGATTTAGGAGAAGGTTACAAAAAGCTATGACAGAGGTTTCAGCTGTCAGTGTCCACTGTGAGGAACATAGTGAGGAAATGGAAGAACCGTAGGCATCGTTCAGGTTAAGACCAAGAAAAATATCAGAGGCGATGGTGAGAACAATCAAAGACGACCCACAGACCACCTCCAAAGACCTACAACATCATCTTGCTGCAGACGGTGTCACTGCATCATTCAACAATTCAGCGCACTTTGCACAAGGAAAAGCTGTATGGCAGAGTGATGTGGAAGAAGCCTTTTCTGAACACATGTCACAGAGTCTCTTGAACTATGTAAAAGCACATTTAGACAAGCCAACTTCATTTTGGAATAGGGTGCTGTGGACTCGTGAGAGGAAAATTTAATTATTTGGTCATAACAAGGGGTGATATGCATGGTGGTGAATGAACACAGCATTCCAAGAAAAACACATGCTACCCACAGTAAAATTTGGTGGAAGTTCCATCATGCTGTGGGGTTGGGCGGACACTGCCAGTACTGGGAATCTTGTTAATGTTGAGGGTCACATGGATTCCACTCAATATCAGCAGATTCTTGAGACCTGAACGTCATTGAAAATGTGTGGGATGATTTTTCAGCGGGCTGTGTATGCTCGACTACCATCAAACCTAATTAAACTGGAGATGTTTTGTAAGAAGGAATGATCTAAAATACCTTCATCCTGAATCCACACACTCATTAGAGGTTATAGGAAGCACCTAGAGGCCAAAGGAGGCTCTACTAAATATTGATGTGTTTTTTCTGTTGGGGTGCCCAAATTTATGCACTAGTCTAATTTTGTTTTGTTGCATATTGCACATTTTCTAGTTATCCAATAAATCTCATTTCACTGCTGATCCAAACACTGACTGATTTATAAATGAAAATAATAGAAATTGTCAGGGGTGCCCAAACTTTTTCATACGACTGTACAACCAACAACTCCTTAACTTAAAAGCAGCTCACTGCGGTGGAATCATTTACCCAAGGCACTGCGTATGATAAGGAAGGGGCATGATGGGAAGTGATCACAGTAGCGCTCGCTTTGCACATTGTTAAAGATAAGGTACCATATTCAGTTTTCAGTGTGTATGTAAACACATGTCTCTGTTCAAAGTATAAAATGTATTGTTTCAAAACAATACAGCTGTCACTTTTATCCCAGGAGGGCAACAGATGATACTTTGGTTTAGTTTTTGAGTAAATAAAAGCAAAATTTGTTTTGAATTATCTCTGTCATTTGTACTTATTTTATTAAAGTATAAATAAAAATCTGAAAAATTTGTAATTTGATTTTTTGTTTTTTTTTTTTTT
>JAQQAE010004482.1:0-18708 GCA_029823295.1 Pseudamia nigra | reverse complement strand
TGGAACAAACTCCCAGAAAACAGTCTGAATTCCTTTAAACACACCTGTTCACTGCTGCCTTTGACTAAAAACTTGATCACTTTTTTCTTTAAATTTTCTGTTTTCATTCAATTGTAATTTTTATATGTATGTGTTTATCTTTTTCTTATTTTGCGTTTCTAATCAATTTTTTTTTTACACGTTTTGTCCCTTTAATGTCCTGAGTGAAGCACGTTGAATTGCCTCGTTGCTGAAATGTGCTGACGGAGCATATCTCTGACTTATAACGGTCACAATAAATGACAAAATTCAAGCTTAAAAAGTCCCGACTTAAGCTGGAAAAGTTATTTGTGGTTTTATTTTACGTAGCACGACAGAAATGATGCAAAAAAAAAAAAAAAAACGCGCAAAGATGCGAAAGGAGAAAGTATGAAAAAAGATGCAAATTTGGCAGGAGATGCAACAAAAAAAGAGAAAATACAATAAAAGACGCAAAGAAAATAAGACAAAAGATGCAAAAAGAAAAACAAACTAAAAAGACAAACTTTTCCTCTGGTTTTGTGTGTCCACGAGCTTTTATTACATTAAATCTAAATCAAATCAACAAAATGTGCATCGTGTGCTTTCGGAAAACAGAGCTGCTTATAACGCTAATTGGGAACAACTGAATTTCGTTATAGGTCCCACTTTAAGACTCATTAATTTATCTCCCAGCTGGCAGCGAGAACCCGAAATGACAGTTCCTCCGTCCATTTCACAGTCCAGTTTTCAGGCAAAAGTATTCATTAGTGCCATCTGACAGATTATGTGTTAAGTCATGTCTAACAGCTTAAAAATAGAAAAGAGAAAGATTTATTTCCTTTTTGTGCTGATATTCGCTTCAACAGATTTGTACCGATGCGAACAAAACCGATTCAAAGTCGTAAAGACGCTTGACGTAAAAATAATAAAACCACCAGAAGTTATGCCTGATGAATAAACAAATCGTGCTATGACTCGAGACATTAAATGAGGAGAATTGACCCCCGAGCTCTGGTAACTGTCGCAGTTTGCCAAAAGTGGAATTTGAACTCTTTCTGACCCTGTAAGCTTGACCTCTGACCTTTTGTCTCACACACAGGTGCTGGTTCTTAGGTCAACTGAGATCCATTTTCACGTTCGAGCATGGACAGACCGACGCCTCAACTCCATGAGGCAATTACTTAATACCATTTAAGAAGATTATTAAGATTATTTTATCCAGGTGGCAATCGGTGAAAAATAATAATACAGGGTTCCACACATCCTGGAAAACGACTGACCGATGTTCCAGTCATGGAAATTATATAGAAAAAGAGAAGAAAATTCAAATATCCTGGAAAAGTAGAAGTTGGTTATATTGTTTTCATTTTATTTTTGATAACTTACTTAACTTGAATATTTTGATCATTATTGCTCATTTTGTTGCTTATTTTGTTGATTTTTTTTGGACCAACAAACATTTTTCATTCTCGTTCCATTGATTATTTTGATACTTTTTTTGAGTGACTTTTCAGACCCCACACTGGTTTTTTTTTTCCTGCCGAAGAAGCACCTAGAGACAAAACTAGCGTCTTTCAGTCGCCGAGTTTTACTGATGTTGGTCCGTGATTGTGAGCATCGTACGTCAGGAGGATTTATTAGTGTACGGTGGAATAACACGTCTGTCCCAAAAGGCCCGTATATGATGCGGGGCCACAGGTTGAACACCGCTCCACGGAGTTAAACTGTGCAAGTCGACTCGGCGGCTCATCAACCGCACCACGGTGTTCGACCTCGGGGGGGAAATGGTCGTGTCATGTTGAAATGCAAAAAAAAAAAAAAAAGATTTCCATAAAATATTTAAATGTATTGAAATATGAATGAGCAGTGCATGCTTTGGACGTATGGATTCCATCGTCGCTGACGATACTCTGTAATTACTGCATAATTGCCTGTTTGCTGGGGAGCGTTCGGGCGGCCGTCGCGATGCCGGGGAAGTGCAGATAAAGTGCAAGTTACACAGAATCAAAGAATATTAGCATAATGGCCGCGTTCAGATTTATTTAGGGACCGACTGCCTCCTCGAAATGCAATCCATCTGCTCTAATCTAAATAAACCGTCCCCTTAATGCGCCCATAAATGACCGTTTTTTTCCAAAGTGCAGAGGATCAGAAAAGGCTTTGTAGAAGCAGTTTGTAAAAGCTTATTCCGGGAAAATCCCAAATTTGGACTGAATACTCAAAAAATATATATATCCCAGTGTGGTGCTTTAATCCACAGCTGACAGGTGGAGAAATGAAACAAAAAATAAAAAAGATGTAAAAAAAAAAGCTAATGCTAAAACGTCACAAAATAGTGTAAAAGATGCGTGTAAAATAGTGTAAAAACGGTTCCAAATACCAGTTTTGGCCAGAACTTTGAGACGTCTGCGTGAAAGCTGAAAATGAACATGAATGTCATTTTTCAACATGGCAATGACAGCAAAAATGCCAGTTTTTTAAAATTTGTTGCCGACCTCAACTGTATTTCCTAAATTATTGTGTGTTTTAATTTACTTGTATAACCTGACTTTCAAACTTGCTTTCGTCGTGGCATGCGCTGCTGACGTCTTGGCCAAGTCACCCTTGTTTAAAAAAAAAAAAAAAGATCTCAATGGGACTTGATCCGACCAAGCAAAAGAATACATTTTGGGATGAGCCGGAGCCCAGAACAAATCCAATAGGAGGACTGTGCACGGGAGACGCCCTCGCAATCTGACAGATTTGGAGCGTTTACAAGGAAAAGTGGCCAAATATCACCAAGTCAAGATGTGCCAGGCTGCGATTAAGTCCAAAGGAGCTTCGACAAAGTACTCGTTTAAGGGCGCGCACACTTATGCAACCGGCTTACTGTGCATAACGGACTCAACGGGCCAAAAAATGGAAAAGACACAAGAGTCAACAAGCCGAAACTGTCGCTAAAGACATTTCAACAAGTAGCAGGACAAACAGGTGCAGTGTCAGATTTTGTCATTCGCTGCTTATTTCAAAAAGGCAAAATCAGCCAATAGTTCAGTCCCACAGTGGACGTTCTGTGTCAGCGCTAACGTCCACGTCCTGCACTTTTCCGCTGAGCTAAAGTGATGCGTGTCGGTTCTATACGGACGCCATTTAACATGAACATGTGAATTATTCATGTTGGAGCCGCTCGTTCCTCTTTGAAGAACGCTTTGAAGTGTGTCGACATCTGGGCCAATTAACGGCAGCCGCTAACTAGCTCCACAGGGCTGAGGGGGGCGGGGCTTCGGCGCTTTGATTTGGCCCAGGTGACTCGTGCAGGTGGAGCCCGAAACAGAACGTCAAGCGGCATTTACACAAACCGTCCTAGTTCCGATGGTGAAGAAATGTTCCTTTGATTTTATTTCTATCCAGCCCTTGGTTTTTGATTTCGGTTTATTTCGAGTCCGTTTCAGAAGTTTTATTTGTACTTGTATTTTGATGACGACCAGTTGGAGTTACCACAAACTAAATTGATATTTGATGGTGATTTATTGTGAAAAACATTTTTTCCGTTGTGTCTTTAGTTAGAATTCAGATGTTACTCATCACATTCATTTTGATACACGTGATGTGAAGAAAATGTAAAACATTTAGTGTCTTTTTGGAGCCTGTAATGTCGATTTTGGATCTTTCATGATTTCTTGTTTGACGCATTTTCCATTGTTTTCATCTTTTTGTGTATTCACGGTGTATTTTGTCTTCTTTCGTTTTTTGTTTCTCCTTGTGTCATATGTACACTGACAAAAACTTCTAACGCAACATTCAGGTTTATGCACATTAAACCAAGTGAAGTGATCTACATTCACAACACGCGTCAGATATGAAATTTTAATTTGAACAGTGGAATAGCGTTACAAATGGAAAACAAATTAGTCACAACTGCAAATTCATTGTGCTGGAGATGAATATGCCAGTCGTGGGGTGGCGACAGGTCGGTTGTTAGTGCCCCCCGTGTCACGGAACCACCTCCGTAGACGTGAAATGGTCGACACGTGGACGCCTGAGGTCCTGGCAACCAACCGTTGCGTCATTCCAGTCCGCACACCAGCGGCACATTCAGCCACGCCATGGACAAATGTTGCACCAAAACACGGCAAATGAGTGCAAAAAAAGAAATAAATAAATCACCTTTGGGACAGTTATTTATTGACTAACTTTTAGAAGGATTGATCTCATTAGTGTGACATAATTCTAAGGATGTGCAGTCAAGTGGAACAACGTACCCACATAGCAGAACAAAGTATTTTACAGATTACAAGCGGCGGTTTTTTTGCATAGTCTGGCTAGGGGAGCGACAAATATATTTAAATATTTCGAGTGTAGGGTGTTTGTCACACTGACAGCCGCTAGACGTCGCTGTAGCCTTGTGTAGCATCATCTGCCGCATCTGTATTACTGACCATTTAAAATGTAGACATTACTGCTAACAACCGTACCTGCCGTCAGCTTAACACCGAATGTGTCGGTACCGTCACTTACCCGGGGAGGCGAGCCGCCAGCTCTCGCTTCTGGCGTCAAGCTTGACGCGCGATCCCCGAACATATGCGACTTGTTCCGCAGAGCAACTAATACACATTTTATTCTTCTTCATTATGCATTTTTTGGCTCGTGCGACTAACATTCCGGAGCGACTTATCACCCAGAAAATACGGTAAACCTCATGCGCTTTCAAGGTGTATCCTGTGTGTCATAGCTCACATTCACGATTTGACTCAGCGCACTCAAAACATCTTAAACCTCGGAGTGTAGCCTCGGAAGTTTTGGCCAATGAACAAAATAAAGACTAGACAATTTATCATGATAATTATCCTGAATGATATAATTTTTTTTCCCTGTATCACCAAAAACCAGTTACAAAACTCAGTTACCAACAAAAGATTACACCCACGTTTGACTGCAGCTCCCAGGATGCAATTCAATGGGCAAATGGACAAGCCCTGTGTGAGGTGGCCCACAGAGGTCGGTACCCCTCGGACATTCTACCTGCTCACGCTGATCCAGAAATGGACGTGTGGAGTGTAAATGTTGATGAAGTTGAATAAAAGCTCCTGGCTCAGACGCACCTGTCAATCAACCTTAAATATGCACAAATTATCTGCATCGTATAAACAGACAAGTTAAATAAAAACAACCCCGGTATAGTGTTCACATAGGTGAAATAAACTACAGAGAGGCTTTATTTCTGCTCTAAAGTCACACACTTGAACGCTGGACGCCCATACACCCACTGTGAGCTGCAATCCACACCAGCTGGTCACTCTGTGCAGGGGCTTTATCCACAAAAGATCACAAATAAGCAGCGTTCACAAGCCTATTGAACTGACTTTGGCTTCCAGATGTTCGTGCTGTTACCGAGTAGGACGACGTCGGTAAAACCAACGGGATATTGATTCCGCCACCCCTTGCACGCAACGAGCAGTCGCTCTGGAGCTCGTAAACCATCTAATTGGATGTTTTCGGCTTGATTGCAGGTCTGAACGACCTCTACTTCTGTAGCCAAATTGCCTGCGCCGCTTGTCGATGGCATCGGCTATCAAAGTGTCTGTGGGAATTAGCCTCTTTTTTTGGACTCGGACCCCAACGGGCACAATTACCACATCAAATCGGAGCTTCAAGTTCTCCTTCGAGGTCTCTTTTCTACAGCATCACCAGCTGAGGTTCATGGGTACGAAGTGATAATGAACGATTAACATTAAGGAAGCGTCAGTTGCGGTGCCTTGTTCGTTATAGTTTTGTTGCAGTTTGATTTTTATTTTCCTGTCACTCAACAGCAGAGTTGGATCAGTTTCCAGCGTAGGAGCCTAAACAGACCCGACTTATTCAAAGGGCATGAAAAATCAGAGGTGTTTTGCATTGTAAAGAGCAAAGGGCAGCGTGAGGTCTGGACAGGAGTAATCTGAGAACACGGACATAATGTCATGTTTGTGCACAAACACATGTAACAGAAGCGCCACGCCGCCGCGGTACTGCTGAGCCCAGGCCGATCGCGTTTCACCAGGACGGGGGAGATGAGTCTGTTCTCCGGAAAGTTCAGGTGTTTTTGTGTTAAAAAGAAAGGAAACGTGTCGACCCAGACTCAGAGGAAAGTGAAAACCAAATGGAAACGTTGGATTCCAGAGGTAAACCTTTATCACAGAACAAGAAAGAGAAACAAAAGATTAAAACTCTCAAACCGTTTCAGAACAGTTTGTAACGTGACTGTGTAATAAAACTGAATAATAATGATGGATTGGATTCATGGAGCCCGTTTCTGGACACTCAAAGATCCATCGATCGCGTTTTTCATTCACTCCACACCGACACACTGGTGGTGATGAGCAGTTTCAAACACACCGTGAAGGCTGTAAAAATCACATTCATCGGTTATGAATTATACCGTATATATGATGCTACAGCCACACAAACATTTTGGCTGTGAAACGGGCTCATTAATCATGACACGCCTTCGCGTCTCGGTGCTTCATGCAAGCAAAGCGTGTGGTCTGATATTCAATTCAATTCAATTCAATTCAATTTTATTTGTATAGCGCCAATCATAATCGCCGATTATGTCTAGGCGCTTCACAATTCGAGGCCGAGACCTCGAGACTGTACAGAGTAAACCCGACAGAACCACCACGAGCAAGACAAAGGCAACGGGGGGAAAAACTTCTGTTCTGGACATTTGTTTTATATGAGAACTGAAGGATAAATCCTGATCCAAGACGAACTTACTGATGATTAAAATCAGAATACTTTATTAATCCCCGGGAGGGAAATTCTGTAAAAGTAAACTAAATATGGACCAATACCTCGAGATTCATTTTGCAGGCATCATAAGTCAAACATATGAATTATTTCAGAATGAAACCATGAGATTACAAGCAGGGAGCCCTCCTCCTGAAACAAATGGGCTTTCCAGGGTGACGGGAGGAGTTTTTAGCTTCTTTGCTTTTATCGTACTCTCTGGCATGTTTACGATGAGAATTCATGCGGGCACTTAAACGTATTTATGCTGGATTATAAACTGCAGTTCTGTTGACTTTTTTTTTTTGAGGGGGTAGAATTCAGAAGACAGCTACGACATTAAAAATGTCCATAGCAACGCCTGCTAATCCTTTAATCTGATCCCGCAGAATTAAGCGAGACAATCCAGCCCAGATTCACGTTAGTCAGGTTTTAGTTTTTACGTCGACCAGCTCCGAACTATGCGACTGTTACTTCCAGTTTTCAGTCGTACTGTAGCTCGTTCCCAAAACTTTTAAAGTCCGCTGTTCCATATTTTCTGTTTGTCTTTATTAAGGCTGTAAAAATATTCATAAGTTGCAGCTCAGTCAACTCAGAGATAGTTGAGGTTTTTGAAATAACGCCAATCGTAATTAACCTCTCACCTCTTCGTAAGTTGTTAGCGTTATAAAATTCCAGGAAACGTGAAAAAAATGATGATATCTTCCAGTGTCTGGAAAATGAGATGTGCTCAGTATGGTGCCACAGAGGAGAAAAAAAATGGGAAAATGATATCAATCAGAAACATAAAAAGTCCCTTTTTGTCTCTGCAGATCTGTTTCACGTCTTGCCTTTTCCCCCGCCGCTAAAAATAAAAGCAGAAGAAACGAGAAGATACAGAATAATTTAAATGAACAAGAAAAAGGAATAAAATAAGCACTACATCTGAACTCTCTAGTTGAAGGTGGACAGACAGATTTTTTTTAATCATCAACCTAATACGCTGATTAATTCAATAATTGCCAGTTAATCGATTATGTTCCATTCAGCGGTGACAATATCCTTATTCTGTTGCATAACGTGAGCTGATGAATGGAACCGAATGTCATCTGTCATCATTCTTTCCACATTGTTTCCATCATGTGACCATTGACGGACACTCCTTAAACAAGGCCGTCCTTTTCTACGGTTTAATGACACATAAGTGGAAAATTTGCACGACCAGATGTTTATCTCGAGGCGTCGTAACACAACGGCTTCAGTCCTGATGCAGACGCGGCGTGATTTCAATGAAAAAACATGGTTAAAATGACCATGAATTTGCTTGAATAACTGAAAAATATGATTATAATCCGTAAAAAAAGCAGTTTAAAGAGGATTTAAGGTGATCTAGTTCATTTTTACTCATTTTTCTATTTTTTGTGTTGATAATTCTTCTCGTTTATGCTCTATTGCTGCATATTTGAGTCATTTTTAAATAATACTCGTCCTTTTTGTTCGTTTTGCCAACCATTCCACACATTTTGTTGACCGTTTTACTACTTCGTATTCATTTTTGATTTTTTTTTTTTTGCCAATTTATTTTCTTTTACACAGTTCTGCTTAAGTTGTTAATATTTCTGCAACTACTTATATTGGTGGTTAATTCTGTACATATTTTGAGTCATTTCTGTTCACTTTGTTGATTATTTTGCAAGTTTTTCCTTTTTGTTGACAGTTTTACTATTTGGTAATTTTGTTAATAATTGTTATCATCTTGATCTTTCTTTGATTATTTTGTTCATGTTTGCATTTTGCAGGATACTTCATGAAAAGCTACTTTCTGTTTATAATGGGGATTATTTGATCTATTTTTGTACATTTTTTTTGTTCATTTTTTGAGGACCTACTTGTTCATTGTGGCAATAACTGTTAATTCCATGCTGATTTCATTAATTTTCAACAATTTTGATCTAAAAAGTGATCAAGAGACCTAGCAAGTAAGAGAGGCACTGGGTAAAACATAGAAAATTAAAGACACTGCATTTAAAAAGTTTTAAACTTATTGTTTATTACAATAAGTGATGATTAATATTTCATTATTCTGACGGTACAAATGTTAAATATCCAGCTGACGACTTTAAACTGAAACTGCAGTTGGCGGCTGTTTTTAGGCAAGACAAGTTTATCTGTGTGGCACATTACACAAAAAAATAAAAAGCATTACAGCGGACCAATCGAATCATTAAAAAATACATTTTAAAAAATTAAAACGAAAGGATAAAATAGAATAAAACAGTGTAAAAGTGGAAGAGATGAAAGTTACAGTGCAATGCTGCTTTAAACTTAAAAAAGGTCCTCAACCTCGATATAAAAGTTTGAGCAGACCTGCAGGGTGATGAGGAGCTTGGAAACCAAACGCTGCTTCTTCAGGTTTGGTTTTTTTTTTTTAGTCTTGGAACAGAAACTAGACCAATCCCAGACGACCCGAGAGCTCCGGGTGATTCATAACGGAGCACCAGTTCAGAAATGTATTTTGGTCCTAAACCAGCAGAAGCATTTTGGAATCAACTGACATCAACTGTCAGACTGGAAGCCAGAGTAAAGACCTGAGGACTGGAGCGATATGATGCACTTTGTTGGTCCTGGTGAGGACTCGGGCACCAGCGCTCTGCTTTTAGTCCTTTCAACCGTCGCTATTTTCCGATGCCGCTAAATTCCACCAGTGAGCGATAAGGGTAGTGTTAACTTCTCCTCCGTACACATGAAGTTCATATCAGGCATGCTCTGTGCCAGGTGTAGTGTGTGTGTGTGTGTGTGTGTGTGTGTGTGCGGCTGAACATTGCAATAGCTGAAAAACAAAGGAGGTAAATGATTAATTACTCCTTTCGCTACAGCTTAAACAGCAAGAAAAAAGAAAACAACAGCAGCAATACAAGCATTGGAATATGATAAGTAATGTGTTGCGAGGCGTGGGTTTCAGCTCAGGCACTGACTGACGACCGACATGTTCGGAGGATGTGGGCATGGTTTGTAAGCTCGCTGTCGTTAGCCTGCGTTGCAGACAGCTGGGTGAAACGAGGTCATTTAAGCAGCTGTGGGACAGACGGCGGCAGAACTCGGACCGACGAAGGGTTTGATGTGGCGATCTCACAGACGAGCAGAGCGGAAAAGACCTGAGCCGTTGGTCCACGGACAGAAGCACCGAACTTTTAAACGGAACGCTGACGCTATTTGTATATATTCACCTTAAAAAAAAAAACTGAACTACAGCACCCAGTGACCCTAGCGCTGGACAGCCGATTCATCAGCATGGCCCGCCGGGGAGACGGACTCCGTGGCTGTGCCGGCCAGTTGCAGAACCAGGCGTGTGGTGGTGAGTTTCGCAAACACACCCTCACCCTCCAATAGGACAGGGTCAAAACACATCCCCCAGGGCTATTATAGAACATAATTCTAGCTCTGTACAAACACGTAGGGACGGGACCGGATTTCGTTACGGGGCGTTGTCTTGGTAGCTTAGAGAACAGGCCCAAGGCTAAGCTAGCTGGGCCCCATTGTAACACAATGTTGGTCGGTCTTGCTTGGATATTTTTATGCTCAACTCATGGCTCTTGAACACTGACGGATGCATTCGCATTGAGGAGAAGGGGCTCAGGAGAAAAAGGAGAAAAGAGGTGGTGGAGAATCCTAGTCCTAGATTTTCCTCAAGTTGCTGCAGCTCTAATACACAGGTCAAAGAGAGAAGGAAGGAAACAGGAGGGAAGGAAAGGAACTGAGAAAAAGACAAAAGGAAGCAGAGAAACAAGGAAGGAAGGAAGGAAGTTGTACAAACTGAAGGAGATGGTAGAACAGGAGGAAGAACAGGCAAGATGGAAAGGAAAGGAGGAAAGGAAAAGGAAAAGGAAAAAGGGGATGAAAAAGAACACAAGGGGGAGGTAGGACAGAAAAAAGAAGATTGGTTAAAAAAAAATGTGGAGAGGAAGAAAGCAGTAAAAACTAGAATGAAAAATGATGTTAGACCTAAAAATGAAACAAAGGCTGTGTGATAAGCACAGGCAGCCCGTCTCTAGAGTTTTTCATCAAACAGGAGGAAACGGTGACTTCACCGGGGACTATTTTCAGCAGCGGATTAATCCACATGCGCGGCTCTCGGGCCTGATCCTTCACTGACATCATGTTTTTATAATTTAAACCTGTTATTTAATGATGCATTAAGTCAGAGTGGGATGTCTGGGGATTAAAGTGTCAGACATTTAATGATTTTTCTTTTTAGTTGCTACCGCAGAGTTGCACTGATTGATTTTTTTTTTTTGTGTCATGCCCCAAAACAGAAGGCTAAAAGCTGACTCGGTGCAGACCTGAGGCGTTTTTAATGCTACTGGATTGAGTCGGTGGCATTAGATTTGTTGTTGTAGGTTGGAAAATGTGTCTGACCTGAGTTTATGTAACAGGGAGAAACAAACGGCGTCGACTCGGAGACGTTGGTGCAGCAGATCGGTGGCGTGTTGCACAGAGCCGTCCGTTTGGGAGGTTCGTCCGTTAGATAACACGTCTGTCTGAGAAGCGACACGCCGACGGGGATGCAATCGCACTTCAGCTCCGAGGAAAACCGAGAAGACGGTGCTGAAAATATGACAAACTAAACCTACAGACATACGTAAACACCATCGCCGTCGGGGATTGAACAGACTGATCTGTAAACACGCACCAGTCGTCCAAAAAGCATTTCAGACATTTTTTTTTTTACCTCCGTGATGGGACAAGGAGCAGACGATTGAATTTTGGTGGTGATCCAAATCACCATCTCAGCTCGCAGTGTTTTGTTTGTGCTGACCAATCAGAATCGAAACGGGGCGGGACATGTGACGAAACCACTGTACTTTTCTGCACCACGATGGAGGGGAAACTGACTGACAACTTAGTTTATGATCTGAAACTGAAGGACGTCCATGATTTTATGAAGAACATCCATTACAATTTGAAACATCACTGTGTGAAAAGGACTTTTTTTTTTTTTTTTTTACATGTCGCCGTGATGCCGCCACAGACTCACCTCGAAATCATTCACGTGATTACTCCATTAGTTAACGTAAAAGTGCGTCGTGTCAGGGTGTCACTTATTTCAAGGCTGTTCTCTCTGTACTGTACCCCCCCCCCCGCAATCACTTCACTTATGCAGATGCCAACTTTGCAGATTTGAATTTTATTCCACTATTTTCTCACCTAAAAAAAAATCTCAACCCACTGTTTTGTGAGCTAAACATGATGGCATTTCAAAATGTGGACATTTATGGACACTAAAAACACTCACGAAGTTAAAGCAAAGCAAAAAAAGAGGGACAAGAGTCATTTCTAATTTTACTAAGATTGTAAAATTAGGCATAACCTAATTTTCGCCTCAAGTAAACTGTGATACACAAACTAAAATATGTTTTTGAGCTGTAAAAACAATTAGATGATGTAATTATAATGAAACCACAGTCTATGCAGTGACAGAGCAACCATGATGCATCACACTGGCTTATGAACTTCTGTTTCGAGGCCAATCAGGTTGTGACTTCCTAGTAGACATGCTGGAGCCAAAAACAGGAAATGGCTAATGTAAAATGCTAGCTTATTGACTAAGAGGATCATCATTATTGACTGACAAGGTCATCTTATGGCAACCAGTCTCCAACCAGCAGATTTTACTGGTTAGCGAAATCACCTGCTTTGGTTGGACAGAAATCCTGCAGGGTCTCGGCCGTCCATGGCATGAGTATAAGACCCCGGTTTTATGGTGTTGTTAGTGCAAACACTTAACCACAACTATAGTCAACTCTGTTAGAAAAAAAATACATGTATGCACCATTAAATAAACAGAATCTACAAAGGTCAGACTTGGTCCATCTTTGTTGGCAACTAGAGCTGTCAGAGACCTGTCAATCAAAGCCCTGGAACTAGATCATTTACTAGAGGGTCCATATAAAACCTTCAGAGTGTGATGATTCATGTCAAAATTTTATTCACAGTATTTATAAGTGTATTTATTTTTTAAAAGGGACAACGCATACGTTGTTAGAGAGAAGTTGAAAGTGCCGGTAGTTATTTTCACATCAGCCTCACCGTTCACTCCAGTCCTTCCCCACTGAATGGAACACATGAACACATGGTGAAGATATATAGAAAAATCCACAAGTGTACAAAAATCTGCATTTTGTAGGTGAAAACAGCAGAACTGGACATTTTCTGCTTAAAAACCATTCTGTATCAGATGTTTCCATATAATGTAATTTGTATTAAAACAGCACTAAATTACAAATGCACTCGCCGGAGATGCAGACCTTGACCTTTCATCTTCCAAAACATATCCTCAGGTGTTAGTCCTAAGGTCAGTCGGTTTGCTGAGGTGGGGGGGGGACCGAGCACCGAGTACCGACTGCCCTACCTGCCCCGACTCCATGGGCGTAGCTGAACCACACATGTTCGGTCGGCCTGTCGGTCGTCTGATGAAGTTCATTCATTTTCCAACAACGGGAGTAAAGCCATCGTATCACTGTGCTCTGAAGCGCAGGAATCGTGCAGGTGCAGTTCTTTGCATTGCAAAACCACTGACTCACGCCGTTAATTTGTTTGTCGACTTGGTTCTAAAATAATGAATTAAAACACGGTGGCTGCTTCCTGCCGCGGAGCACGGGAGGACTCGACACCGGTTCAACTTTTCTATTCCACGTGGCAACACAATGTATAATGACAAGGAAAAAAATGAAAAAAAAATATTACTGATTTCCTGAACAGGCCTTTATTAGCTGGTAAACACAATAAAACTGGCTCTCGTATGGTTCTGCATACATGTCTGCAGAGCTTGGGAATTTGCAAAGCAGTCTGGGACATCGCCACCATACTTTTTGGCAGGAGAATTGTAAACAGAGCGAGACCGGCATCAAGCCCCAAGGATATAAAAACAAAGAAAACCATAGAATGAACGACAACAAGTGAAGTTAAAAGTTGATACCCACCATCGAAACGCGGTAAACGAGGAGGCAAAAGAGTGGTACGTTGAAAAAATAAGTACGGTTGGAGGAATTCATCTGGATGAGTCGACGGCGGTCAACAGATTTCGCCGAGCCACCGATGCCAACATTCCCGGACATTTTCACGTATCTTGTTTGTGGCGTTAATGCGAACACGTCACGGCAATTTAAAAATTACACGTCTCACGTCTATGAACAGCTGAACACAAGATCTGTGAATTTTTTTACTGAGGTCAGGTTTTCTGTCTCTGTGCTGCGCACACTTTGTCGTAACAGCTTTACGTGAAAAAAAATAATAAATTCAACACTAATAATGTTTGCTATAGTTTAGGTCTTTTAGGTGATGCAGTGAAATATTATTAGCTCCAATATTGCTGCTCCTTGATGTCTTCTCCAAGCTGGAAAACTACAAAAAAAAAAAAAAAAAAAAAAACAGACGCCATTCTGCTTTTGTGTCCCAGCAAAGTCACGCAAACAAGCGTCGAATATTGAAACTTTTGCTTTGAAACGGAGCCCGTTATCGTACAGTCACTATGGCAAGTGGCGTCAGTTGTACATAGGTCTCAAAATGCATCGCAACGTGGACATTCCCATGCCTTATTCTCCTGAGGTCCCTGAACGCCTCCTGTCTCACATTCAGATACTAATCAGCGTTCTTTGTAACACCAAACTTTAAGGGCGCACTCACACTGGGAGTTCGTTCCGCGCCCGGGAACGTTTCAGACCTTTAGCGCGGATCATTTTCGTAATGGAAGTAGAATCCGCGCCCTGTCACCGAGCCTCAGCGCGGTTGGAATAGGTGGGCCAGAGCACAGAACGCTTGGTCACACACGCGTACCAGCACGGCGACCGAACATGACGATGATGTAAAATCACCGCGTCCTTCGCTACACTCATGTCAAAACAACGGCAGCAGCTGAAAAGACCTCGGCTGCGGGCAGCACGGTTAATTGCAAATCGTCGCCTCGCATTCTGGAGAAACTTAGGTGTGTAACCGGACAGTATCTGAGGGAAATGACACAGACGTCGCCATAAAATCATTACGATCGTCCGGACGACTACGTCGGCGGCGGCTTCTGATGACGTACACACAATGTACAAACGACCTGATGACGTCCGTACCAGGTCAATCGAGCCTTGGCCCGCATGGGGACTGGAAAGGTGTGAAGTGGGCCCCGGGGCGGCTCGAGCCAAAATGGCCCAAGTGCGAGTACGCCCTAAGAGTCAACCTTTGAGAAGAAGCTGCAGACCGACCAGCGCTCATGTGTGTCCTCTGATGCATTACAAGTGTGAGTCCTCTGTGGGGGCGGGGCCCGTGGTCTGTAGGCGCCGTTTGCGTTGTGCGGCTCGTGTCGGACGGGGATCCCTTTCAAATTGCGCCCGGCTGAGGCGACAGAGCGCAGATCTCAGCTGGTCTCCTTCTCTTTCGGACACAGCGACTCAAACCGTGGTTAACGTCCGCAGGTTGCTTCACCGCGTGCAGCGGCAAAGTGCGAAGTGGCTTTTGTTTTCGAAGCTCAGCAGAAAATAAAAAAGGAATCAGTGTGCGAGTTGTTCACGCTGCGTGTAAAGCGCGATGGAAAGACGGGTGACGGGTCGTGTGACTAACGGCCTGTACAGCTGAGCTCGGACGCGTGTCCTTCCATTACGCAATAAACCAGCATGTTCACACACACAATTTCAAAACTTTTCCATGACTTCAAGGACAAACAGGATTTCCATGACAATTCACAACCTTTGGCACACAGGAGAACAATTAAACGGATAAACTATTTTCTAAGGTCTGTAATAACATCCATGTTCAAGTCAAATAACGAAAAATCCACGAGGTCTGTCAATATCTGACAGGTTTGCTTTACAGCCATCAACTTTAAAGTGTAGATTTGACAAAACTCAGCCCTGTTCGTGGGGGAATTTCACTCCGTTTTATGA
Organism: Pseudamia nigra; assembly: GCA_029823295.1. Taxonomy (NCBI): domain Eukaryota; kingdom Metazoa; phylum Chordata; class Actinopteri; order Kurtiformes; family Apogonidae; genus Pseudamia; species Pseudamia nigra. The sequence goes on along the minus strand of JAQQAE010004482.1, from coordinate 3,058 downwards.
TGACAGTGGGAATAAAAGCTGCACTGTAGGATTTCAAATATTATACGTGGGCAAACATATAGGATGTACGACGAGTTTAACATGATACGACATTGCAAGTTTCACATAAACTGGTTATTTTCGTTCTTGGACCATGAGTGTCCTGATCTAAATACCTTCATTTACAGACGTGGATAAAAGTGTTGGTCCCTTCTGCAAATGATAGAAAAACCCACAATGGCTACTGAAATAACTTGAATCTGACAAAATTAATAAAAAATGTATCTTTTTTTTATGCTTTTCCACTTTGTTCATTTTTGGTCATTTCTCACCATTTTGTTAATATTACATTTTTATTATAAATATACATTTAAAAAAATGTAAGTTTTTGTTGTTTCACTTTGTTGCTTATTTTGCCAGTTCTGCCAACCTATTGATCGTTTTCTTAATACCTAGGTCATTTTTGAACATTTTGTTGATGACTCTACTAGTTTTTGTTCAATTTTTGTTTTATTTTATTCATTCTTCATTACATTCATCACTTTGGTGATTACTTGTTCATTTTTTTATCCAATTGAAGCGATGGAAAAATACACAAGATCAGTGTCAGCGGAGGCTCATGTTATTGATGTTTTTCTACTTCAATTCCTTTTTTGATCATTTCTTTCCATTTTGTTAATATTACATTGATTATTTCCCCTTTTTTTGTTCGTTTAGCCAATCACTCTGTCTGTTTAGGCTAATTTGTTTATGTTGTGTTGATTTATTTGCAAGCGTTTGTGTATTTTGTTTACGTTTTGTTGATTATTTTGCCAGTTCTGTCCATTTATTGATCCTTTTGTCGCTTTCTTGGGTCATTTTGTTAATAATTCCACTGGTTTGTGTTTATTGTGATGATATTTGACTGATATTTGCTGAGTTTTTAAAAATCATTTTATTATGTTTTTTTTTTTTGGTCAAAATTCTCTTTATTTTATGACTTTTTCTTATGTAAAATTCATCTTAAAAACCCGAGGCTCAAACCCCTTCTGTCGGCTTTGACGTTTGACCGTGCACATACTTCTGGTCACATGGTTGCACGTGCACCTGCTCAGGTACCCGCGAACCCACACTGTCTGCACACACACACAAAGCTCTGTCCGCCCCGTCAGCTGCTCACGGATTGGCCGCCGGCACAAGCCCCTCCCCCTGGCTGCGTATGAATGGAAGTCTGTGTTTCTGGTTATTTGATTCCGCAGCAGGAATGTGTGGCGTTTCTCCGGCTCAGCGTGCGGTTTGTCTTCAGTCACAAGACGCTGCGCTGACAGTCATCTGAGGCTGAGTAACCAGCTGCAGCTGCAAGGCATCATGGGATACCGAATGGGCAACGTTTACACGTCAGGAATCAGAGCGTCTGAGCGCTTCAGCCATCTCTCAAAATCATATTTTGTTGATTATTCTGCCCATTTTTTGTTTGTGTTTTTGATCATTTTGTTTACGTCTTGGACATTTTTGTTCACGTTGTCGATTATTTAGTCATTTGTGTTTTATTACATTGATTATTTTTGCCATTTTCTGTTCACTTTGTCGATATTTTGTTCATTGTTTTGCTATTGTTCATTTTTACTCATTTCTTTGACCATTTTGTTCATTTTTACTCCTTTTCATTTTGTTCATTTTTACTCAGTTCCTTGAATGTTTCTCATACTTATTCATTTCATGTTTTTTTTTACTCTTTTCTTTATTATTTTGTTCATTTTTACTAATTTCCTTAATAATTTTGTAATTTTTTACTAATTTTCTTGAGGTTTTTTTCCTTCATTTTTACTCATTTCCTTGATTATTTTGTTCATTTTTACTGTCGCCCGTTTTTACACATTTTCCTGTTTATTTTGTTCGGATTTGCTCCTTGATTATTTCGTTCACTTTCACTCATTTTCTTGACTTTGTTCATTTTTACTCATTCACTTGATTATTTTGTTCATTTTTACTCAGTTCCTTGAATGTTTCTTATACTTACTCATTTCATGTTTTATTTTTTTACTCCTTTCTTTATTATTTTGTTCATTTTTACTCATTTCCTTAATAATTTTGTAATTTTTTACTAATTTTCTTGGGGTTATTTTTCCTTCATTTTTACTCACTTCCTTGATTATTTTGTTCATTTTTACTCAGTTCCTTGAATGTTTCTCATACTTACTCATTTCATGTTTTATTTTTTTACTCCTTTTCTTTATTATTTAGTTAATTTTTCTTCACTTTTGAGTATTTTAACCCCCGACGCTCAGAAAAATCCTATGTTTGTTTCAGTATTTTTTTCCATTGTAAAAAAGCATCCTGACAGATTCCAACGTTGCAGATGCTGGATTAGAATTTAAATCGCTGCAGAAAGCGGAGTTTCCACCAGCTGCGAAAGGCGTAAGAAGAAGAAAAGACGTGCAAATATTCTAGTTTTTTTTTTTATTATTATTATTCTGTCCAATTTCTGGACTGCATCTCTCTGTATGTACACATACACATTTTGTCCAATTCATACCTTGTAGCTTTAAAATAATTTTGGTTTTTTTTTTCACAATTTTTTTCCCCATAGGAAATGAAGGCAGAACTCGAGCCCAGGGTTACCATGGCAATGCTGCATAGTACAGTTCACCACAACACGTCATAAAACTTCTCTATAAGTTTAACTCTTGAAAAATTTTCAAAAAAGTTCAACTATTTTGAGTCAGCAACCCCAAGCAATCTCTTCAGAGACTGCAAATTTTCTGGTTTGTAGCTCCAGTTGTTTTTATAATAACTTATTCATAAATGATATGATAATAATGTGCTGATTAATTCTGGATCGCACAAAGAGGAGGACGACGATGAAGGAGGCAGAACGAAGGAAACGGCAGGAAGCAGGTGAGATGCCATGACCGTCTTAACTGCACGACACACGTGTGGCATATAAATGAGAATTTAACTTTTTTATGCCACTATGTTGAAGCATAATGATTTTGGCTCAGTCAGGCTCGTTTAAAAGTTGCTGCATCTTCATGTCAAGGTGATGTAAGCCCAGCTTGATCATACCTGTTATATAACTTTACTATTCTTTTCCATAAAA